>SRSE01000063.1:0-51569 GCA_005024645.1 Planiliza haematocheilus | reverse complement strand
CCAATCAGAGCCTACCACCAGACCCAGTTTGATGATAGCTCTGTTAGCATGATTAATTAGCTGTTGATCTGGCTAACTGGCTAATGCTACCTTCTCCCTGTTGTAGGATGGAGCATGGCTGATGATTTTCATTTTTAATAAAAGTTACTTGAGGTCATTGAAACTTGCTGGATTTCTTCTACATTCACATTTCTGTGTTTGACAAAGTTTATTTTTTCTCAACACGTCATCAGTTAAAGTCTGAGCCGAGTGTTTGATCACCAGCATTTATCCGCTGGCAGCAGCGACGGTTTGATCCTTCGCCCAGGGTTAAAAATGTCTCTGATCTCCGTCTCCAGGCGAACGCCGGGAACCTTGAAGATAGACACGGCTGAAAAACACAGAAGAAGAAGTTCTGACTGGGCTGGCCTTTTATTGGGTTCTACCAACATAAAGCATGTTAGCATATTTAAGGCTCTGTAAGATGCAGTAGTGTTAGCATGTTAGCATATTTAAGGCTCTGTAAGATGCAGTAGTGTTAGCATGTTAGCATGTTTAAGGCTCTGTAAGATGCAGTAGTGTTAGCATGTTAGCATGTTTAAGGCACTGTAAGATGCAGTAGTGTTAGCATGTTAGCATGTTTAAGGCCCTGTAAGATGCAGTAGTGTTAGCATGTTAGCATGTTTAAGGCCCTGTAAGATGCAGTAGTGTTAGCATGTTAGCATGTTTAAGGCCCTGTAAGATGCAGTAGTATTAGCATGTTAGCATATTTAAGGCCCTGTAAGATGCAGTAGTGTTAGCATGTTAGCATGTTTAAGGCCCTGTAAGATGCAGTAGTGTTAGCATGTTTAAGGCCCTGTACGATGCAGTAGTGTTAGCATGTTAGCATGTTTAAGGCCCTGTAAGATGCAGTAGTGTTAGCATGTTAGCATGTTTAGGGCCCTGTAAGATGCAGTAGTGTTAGCATGTTTAAGGCCCTGTAAGATGCAGTAGTGTTAGCATGTTAGCATATTTAAGGCCCTGTAAGATGCAGTAGTGTTAGCATGTTAGCATGTTTAAGGCCCTGTAAGATGCAGTAGTGTTAGCATGTTAGCATGTTTAAGGCCCTGTAAGATGCAGTAGTGTTAGCATGTTTAAGGCCCTGTAAGATGCAGTAGTGTTAGCATGTTTAAGGCCCTGTAAGATGCAGTAGTGTTAGCATGTTTAAGTTTCTGTAGGATATAGTCATGTTGGCAGGTTAGCATGTAGCTGTGCTCTTACTGTCTCTGAGGTGCATGATGGGAGGAGGAAGTGTGCTGAAGTACGGGTGCTGCAGAGACTCCTGAGCTGAGATCCGTTCTGCAGGCACCGCCGTTAGCATCCTCTGGACCAGATCCTCGGTCTTGTAGGGAAGCTGGTTTAACCTGAATGACACCGACAGACTGAATAACCTGATCGATATGTCAACATGTTAGCATCTACACACAGCATTTGTAACTGTGTAAGCAGTTAGCTTGCTATTAGCATCAGTATTAGCATTAGTAGCACGTGTTTGAGCATTAGCTAACCTTTTCCAAACTGTCCTGAGTGGCTTTGGCTCCGAGTGAAGAAACCACTCTAAAGATAAAAAGAAAACAACAATTCACTAATGTTAGCTTGCTAAAATGCTAAGCTAACACACGCCTCCAAGGCTGAAGTTGAAACCAATCATACTCTCTGGAAACACGGAAACGTTCAACACGCAAAACTGCTTTGTATGAGACTTTCTTATTCTATAGACTACCTTGTCATTGTATTATTTATAATTAGATGTAACCCGACCGCCCTCAAGAGAAAACTAAATATAAAAACATTGTCCAAGTTGGTCAGATATATCTGGGTGCATCGTCTTAGACATCTCTTATCCACTATTATATTCTTGAATTGACATATTAAACAAGGCACATTCATTTCAAAGCCAATAGGAAGAAAGCAGAGGAGAGGAAGACCAGTTCTGGACCAGCGGTGTCCCCCCTCACCCCTGTGGAGGAACTGGTGATCAGTATCAATCGAGGGCGTCCGATGACGGAGGAGATTCCTGGGGGCACGTTATCGGAGCCCTCAACCTACTTGTGGTTCCTAGAATTGTAAAAAGTAGAATGGGAGGTAGAGCTTTCAGCTATCAGGCTCCTCTCCTGTGGAACCAGCTCCCAGTTTGGGTTCAGGAAGCAGACACTCTCTCTATTTTTAAGGTCAGGCTTAAGACTTTCCTTTTTGACCAAGCTTATAGTTAGGGCTGGACTAACCCATCCCTTAGTTATGCTGCTATAGGCCTAGGCTGCTGGGGGACAATGCACCAAACACATGTTCTCCTTCTTTCTTCTCTCTCCTCTCTCGTGTCCTCCACTTTCTTTTCTCTGGCACAGAGCTCCTGTCCTCTAAATTCCTATCTGCTACTAGTCATGACATTCTGTGCTATTACTATGTAGAATGTTTACTGCTGCTCTCCCTTCTTCCGAGTATCTCTGGCCTGGAGTTGAGTGTTTCCTGTGGAGCTCCATACTACATCTGTTGTCGTGGTCTCATCATTCTGCCCAGTCTCCATGAATCCTGCTGTTATCCACTCCTACCTGAATGAACAATTCTCCAACCTGCTGATGATTCCTCTTACATTTTCAAACTGTCATGTAACATCATTAGTTTGAATCATAGCATCCAACTTGTATGCTTTAGTCAGATATGTGTATTTATGACAGATGTATGTTTATCTTGCTGTTCTCTTTCTCTGTCTGTACCCGGCTGGCCTTAGGCAGATGGTTCCCTCCATATGAGCTGGTTCTGGTTCTGGTTCTGCTCCAGGTTTCTTCCTGTTAAAGGGAGTTTTTCCTGCCACCGTCGCCTTCAGGCTGCTCTGGGGGTTTCAGGCCGGGTCTTGTAAAGCGTCTTGAGACGATTTGTATTGTTATTGACGCTATATAAATAAAACTGAATTGAATTGAATTGAATTGAATTGAATTGAGCCTCCCAGGAGGAGCAGAATGAACTAGTGCAATGTATTTTCCCTGATAGACCTAAATCACTTATGTCTAATTTGTGTAGCCTTACAAGTTAAAGATTAAATACCTGAACATAGTTACATACATAGCCTGATCATACTGGAGCTTTCTGGAACCGAACCAGGTTTACCACTAACTCTGGGTTTACATATCCAGTTAAACCAGTTAAACCAGTGAAACCAGTTAAACCAGTAAACCTGCTTTCTGGAATACCCCCCCAGTAAACAACAGTAAATAACAATGAATCAGAAACCAATGCTGATTCCAGTCGTGTTCAGGTGGACTCACCTGGTCTGTGATTGGGCAGCAGACTGACTCCAGGCCAGGTGTCCTCAGAGGGGACGCCCAGGACCTACAGGGACACGTCCAGGTCATAATAATGTCTCTGATGTCTGTGATGTGTCCTGTGGTGCTGACACTCACCGCCCAGATCTTCTGCAGCTGCTCTGTCTCATCGGTCACACCGGGGAACGCTGGCGCCCCCTGCAGCATCTCTATGAAGATGCAGCCAGCGCCCCTGATTCAAACACATCCAACTTTATTGATCCGCCCCATCACAGCAGATTTTCAACAAACTTTATTCAACGACAGCACCGACCACATGTCCAGAGCAGTGGAGTAATCTGTGGAGCCCAGGAGAACGTCAGGGGGACGGTACCACAGCGTCACCACCTCAGAGGAGAACGTCTGACAGGGGATTGACTTGGACCGAGCCAGACCTGAACCAGAACCAGAACCAGAAGCATTTATGGTCTAAGCTGGAATGTCCTCCTGTTCCTACGTGAATGATGGACAACGAGTGATCCCACCAAAGTCAGCCAGTTTGAGTTCTCCCAGGTAACTGATGAGGAGGTTCTGAGGCTTCAAGTCTCGATGGAGGATCCTCCGGCTGTGGATGTAGCAGAGCCCTCGCAAGAGCTGGAACATGAAGATCTGAAACACAGTCAGCCCAGAGAACATACGCTAGAACACAGGCTAGAACATGGACTAGAAAATAGACTAGAACACAGACTAGAACATGGACTAGAGCATATGATAGAACACAGACTAGAACATGGACTAGAAAATAGACTAGAACACAGACTAGAACATACGCTAGAACACAGGCTAGAACATGGACTAGAGCATACGCTAGAACAGAAGCTAGAACATGGACAAGAAAATAGACTAGAACATGGACTAGAGCATACGCTAGAAGACAGGCTAGAACAATGACTAGAGCATACGCTAGAACACAAGCTAGAACATGGACAAGAAAATAGACTAGAACATGGACTAGAGCATACCCTAGAACACAGGCTAGAACAATGACTAGAGCATACGCTAGAACACAGACTAGAATATGGACTAGCGCATATGCTAGAACACAGGCTACAACAATGAGTAGAGCATACGCTAGAACACAAGCTAGAACATGGACAAGAAAATAGACTAGAACATGGACAAGAGGATACGCTAGAACACAGACTAGAACATGGACTAGAAAATAGACTAGAACACAGACTAGAAAATGGACTAGAGCATACGCTAGAACACAGGCTAGAAAAATGACTAGAGCATACGCTAGAACACAGACTAGAACATAGACTAGAAAATATACAAGAACACAGACTAGAACATAAACTACAGCATACGCTAGAACACAGGCTAGAACACAGACGAGAGCATACGCTACAACACAGGCTAGAACATGGACTAGAAAATAGACCAGAACACAGACTAGAACATGGACTAGAGCATACGCTAGAACACAGACTAGAAAAATGACTAGAGCATACGCTAGAACACAGGCTAGAACAATGACTAGAGCATACGCTAGGACACAGGCTAGAACATGGACTAGAGCATACGCTAGAACACAGACTAGAACATGGACTAGAAAATAGACTAGAACACAGACTAGAACATGGACTAGAGCATACGCTAGAACACAGGCTAGAAAAATGACTAGAGCATACGCTAGAACACAGACTAGAACATAGACTAGAAAATATACAAGAACACAGACTAGAACATAAACTACAGCATACGCTAGAACACAGGCTAGAACACAGACGAGAGCATACGCTACAACACAGGCTAGAACATGGACTAGAAAATAGACCAGAACACAGACTAGAACATGGACTAGAGCATACACTAGAACACAGACTAGAAAAATGACTAGAGCATACGCTAGAACACAGGCTAGAACAATGACTAGAGCATACGCTAGAACACAGACTAGAATATGGACTAGAGCATACGCTAGAACAATGACTAGAGCATGCGCTAGAACACAGACTAGAACATAGACTAGAAAATAGACTAGAACACAGACTAGAACATGGACTACAGCATACGCTAGAACACAGGCTAGAACACAGGCGAGAGCATACGCTAGAACACAGGCTAGAACATGGACTACAAAATAGACTAGAACACAGGCTAGAACATGGACTAGAGCATACGCTTGAACACAGGCTAGAACAATGAGTAGAGCTGACGCTAGAACACAGGCTAGAACAATGACTAGAGCATACGCTAGAACATAGACTAGAACATGGACTAGAGCATACGCTAGAACACAGACTAGAAAAATGACTAGAGCATACGCTAGAACACAGGCTAGAACAATGACTATAGCATACGCTAGAACACAGGCTACAACAATGACTAGAGCATACGCTAGGACACAGGCTAGAACATGGACTAGAGCATACGCTAGAACACAGACTAGAACATGGACTAGAAAATAGACTAGAACACAGACTAGAACATGGACTAGAGCATACGCTAGAACACAGGCTAGAAAAATGACTAGAGCATACGCTAGAACACAGACTAGAACATAGACTAGAAAATATACAAGAACACAGACTAGAACATAAACTACAGCATACGCTAGAACACAGGCTAGAACACAGACGAGAGCATACGCTACAAAACAGGCTAGAAAATAGACCAGAACACAGACTAGAATATGGACTAGAGCATACGCTAGAACACAGAATAGAAAAATGACTAGAGCATACGCTAGAACACAGGCTAGAACACAGGCTAGAACAATGACTAGAGCATACGCTAGAACACAGACTAGAATATGGACTAGAGCATACGCTAGAACAATGACTAGAGCATGCGCTAGAACACACGCTAGAACATGGACTAGAGCATACGCTAGAACATAGACTAGAACAATGACTAGAGCATATGCTAGAACATAAGCTAGAACATGGACAAGAAAATAGACTAGAACATGGACTAGAGCATACGCTAGAACACAGGCTAGAACAATGACTAGAGCATATGCTAGAACACAGGCTAGAACAATGACTAGAGCATACGCTAGAACACAGGCTACAACAATGAGTAGAGCATACGCTAGAACATAAGCTACAACATGGACAAGAAAATAGACTAGAACATGGACTAGAGCATACGCTAGAACACAGACTAGAACATGGACTAGAAAATAGACTAGAACACAGACTAGAACATGGACTAGTGCATACGCTAGAACACAGGCTACAACAATGAGTAGGGCATACGCTATAACACAAGCTCGAACATGGACAAGAAAATAGACTAGAACATGGGTTAGAGCATACGCTAGAACACAGACTAGAATATGGACTAAAAAATAGACTAGAACAATGACTAGAGCATACGCTAGAACATGGACTAGAAAATAGACTAGAACACAGACTAGAACATGGACTAGTGCATACGCTAGAACACAGGCTAGAACAATGAGTAGAGCTGACGCTAGAACACAGACTAGAACAAGGACTAGAGCATATGCTAGAACATAAGCTAGAACATGGACAAGAAAATAGACTAGAACATGGACTAGAGCATACGCTAGAACACAGGCTAGAACAATGACTAGAGCATACGCTAGAACACAGGCTACAACAATGAGTAGAGCATACGCTAGAACATAAGCTACAACATGGACAAGAAAATAGACTAGAACACAGACTAGAACATGGACTAGTGCATACGCTAGAACACAGGATACAACAATGAGTAGAGCATACGCTAGAACACAAGCTCGAACATGGACAAGAAAATAGACTAAAACACGGGTTAGAGCATACGCTAGAACACAGACTAGAATATGGACAAGAAAATAGACTAGAACATGGACTAGAGCTTACCCTAGAACACAGGCTAGAACAATGACTAGAGCATACGCTAGAACACAGACTAGAATATGGACTAGCGCATATGCTAGAACACAGGCTACAACAATGAGTAGAGCATACGCTAGAACACAAGCTAGAACATGGACAAGAAAATAGACTAGAACATGGACTAGAGCATACGCTAGAACACAGACTAGAACATGGACTAGAAAATAGACTAGAACACAGACTAGAACATGGACTAGAGCATACGCTAGAACACAGGCTAGAAAAATGACTAGAGCATACGCTAGAACACAGACTAGAACATAGACTAGAAAATATACAAGAACACAGACTAGAACATAAACTACAGCATACGCTAGAACACAGGCTAGAACACAGACGAGAGCATACGCTACAACACAGGCTAGAACATTGACTAGAAAGTAGACCAGAACACAGACTAGAACATGGACTAGAGCATACGCTAGAACACAGACTAGAAAAATGACTAGAGCATACGCTTGAACACAGGCTAGAACAATGACTAGAGCATACGCTAGAACAATGGCTAGAACAATGACTAGAGCACACGTTAGAACACAGACTAGAATATGGACTAGAGCATACGCTAGAACAATGACTAGAGCATGCGCTAGAACACAGGCTAGAACATGGACTAGAGCATACGCTAGAACACAGACTAGAACATAGACTAGAAAATAGACTAGAACACAGACTAGAACATGGACTACAGCATACGCTAGAACACAGGCTAGAACACAGGCGAGAGCATACGCTAGAACACAGGCTAGAACATGGACTACAAAATAGACTAGAACACAGGCTAGAACATGGACTAGAGCATACGCTTGAACACAGGCTACAACAATGAGTAGAGCTGACGCTAGAACACAGGCTAGAACAATGACTAGAGCATACGCTAGAACATAGACTACAACAATGACTAGAGCATACGCTAGAACACAGACTAGAACAAGGACTAGAGCATATGCTAGAACATAAGCTAGAACATGGACAAGAAAATAGACTAGAACATGGACTAGAGCATACGCTAGAACACAGGCTAGAACAATGACTAGAGCATACGCTAGAACACAGGCTACAACAATGAGTAGAGCATACGCTAGAACATAAGCTAGAACATGGACTAGAAAATAGACTAGAACACAGACTAGAACATGGACTAGTGCATACGCTAGAACACAGGCTAGAACATGGACTAGAAAATAGACTAGAACACAGACTAGAACATGGACTAGTGCATACGCTAGAACACAGGCTACAACAATGAGTAGAGCATACGCTAGAACACAAGCTCGAACATGGACAAGAAAATAGACTAGAACATGGGTTAGAGCATACGCTAGAACACAGACGAGAATATGGACTAGAAAATAGACTAGAACAATGACTAGAACATACGCTAGATCACAGGCTAGAACAATGACTAGAGCATACGCTAGAACACAGGCTAGAACAATGACTAGAAAATAGACTAGAACACAGGCTAGAACACAGGCTAGAACAATGACTAGAGCATACGCTAGAACACAGGCTAGAACAATGACTAGAAAATAGACTAGAACACAGACTAGAACAATGACTAGAGCATACACTAGAACACAGACTAGAACAATGACTAGAGCATACGCTAGAACACAGACTAGAACAATGACTAGAGCATACGCTAGAACATGGACTAGAAAATAGACTAGAACACGGGCTAGAACACAGGCTAGAACAATGACTAGAGCATACGCTAGAACACAGGCTAGAACAATGAGTAGAAAATAGGCTAGAACACAGACTAGAACAATGACTAGAGCATACGCTAGAACACAGACTAGAACAAGGACTAGAGCATATGCTAGAACAATGACTAGAGCATATGCTAGAACACAGGCTAGAACAATGACTAGAGCATATACTAGAACATGGTCTAGAAAATAGACTAGAGCATACGCTAGAACACAGACTAGAACAATGACTAGAGCATACGCTAGAACACAGACTAGAACAATGACTAGAGCATACGCTAGAACACAGGCTAGAACAATGACTAGAGCATACGCTAGAACACAGACTAGAACAATGACTAGAGCATACGCTAGAACACAGGCTAGAACAATGACTAGAGCATACGCTAGAACACAGACTAGAACAAGGACTAGAGCATATGCTAGAACAAAGGCTAGAACAATGACTAGAGCATACGGTAGAACACAGGCTACAACAATGAGTAGAGCATACGCTAGAACATAAGCTAGAACATGGACAAGAAAATAGACTAGAACATGGACTAGAGCATACGCTAGAACACAGACTAGAACATGGACTAGAAAATAGACTAGAACACAGACTAGAACATGGACTAGTGCATACGCTAGAACACAGGCTACAACAATGAGTAGAGCATACGCTAGAACACAAGCTCGAACATGGACAAGAAAATAGACTAGAACATGGACTAGAGCATACGCTAGAACACAGACGAGAATATGGACTAGAAAATAGACTAGAACAATGACTAGAACATACGCTAGATCACAGGCTAGAACAATGACTAGAGCATATGCTAGAACACAGACTAGAACAATGACTAGAGCATACGCTAGAACACAGACTACAACAATGACTAAAGCATACGCTAGAACATAGGCTAGAACATGGACTAGAAAATAGACTAGAACAATGACTAGAGCATACGCTAGGACAGACTAGAACAAGGACTAGAGCATATGCTAGAACATAGGCTAGAACAATGACTAGCGCATACGCTAGAACACAGGCTAGAACAATGACTAGAGCATATGCTAGAACATGGACTAGAAAATAGACTAGAACACAGGCTAGAACACAGGCTAGAACAATGACAAGAGCATACGCTAGAACACAGGCTAGAACAATGACTAGAAAATAGACTAGAACACAGGCTAGAACACAGGCTAGAACAATGACAAGAGCATACGCTAGAACACAGGCTAGAACAATGACTAGAAAATAGACTAGAACACAGGCTAGAACACAGGCTAGAACAATGACTAGAGCATACGCTAGAACACAGGCTAGAACAATGACTAGAAAATAGACTAGAACACAGACTAGAACAATGACTAGAGCATACACTAGAACACAGACTAGAACAATGACTAGAGCATACGCTAGAACACAGACTAGAACAATGACTAGAGCATACGCTAGAACATGGACTAGAAAATAGACTAGAACACGGGCTAGAACACAGGCTAGAACAATGACTAGAGCATACGCTAGAACACAGGCTAGAACAATGAGTAGAAAATAGGCTAGAACACAGACTAGAACAATGACTAGAGCATACGCTAGAACACAGACTAGAACAAGGACTAGAGCATATGCTAGAACAATGACTAGAGCATATGCTAGAACACAGGCTAGAACAATGACTAGAGCATATACTAGAACATGGTCTAGAAAATAGACTAGAGCATACGCTAGAACACAGACTAGAACAATGACTAGAGCATACGCTAGAACACAGACTAGAACAATGACTAGAGCATACGCTAGAACACAGGCTAGAACAATGACTAGAGCATACGCTAGAACACAGACTAGAACAATGACTAAAGCATACGCTAGAACACAGGCTAGAACAATGACTAGAGCATACGCTAGAACACAGACTAGAACAAGGACTAGAGCATATGCTAGAACAAAGGCTAGAACAATGACTAGAGCATACGCTAGAACACAGGCTAGAACAATGACTAGAGCATGCGCTAGAAGATGGACTAGAAAATAGACTAGAACACAGGCTAGAACATACCCGTACGTTGTGGGAGTGAAGACCTCCAGGATGCTGGGTCATGTACTGAGCCAGGTCTGTCTGCTGGAGGAGGAGGAGGAAGAGGAGGAGGAGGAGGAAGAGGAGGATGAGGAAGAGGAGGAGGATGAGGATGAGGATGAGGAAGAGGAAGAGGATGAGGAAGAGGAAGAGGAAGAGGAAGAGGAAGAGGAAGAGGAAGAAGAGGAAGAGGAAGGGGAGGAGGAAGAGGAAGAGGAAGAGGAGGAGGAGGAGGAGGAGGAGGAAGAGGAAGAGGAAGAGGAGGAGGAAGAGGAGGAGGAGGAGGAAGAAGAGTTACAGGTTGACTTCCTGTCTGGGGTCAAAGGTCAGAGTGATGTCATGTTCTTCTCACCACGTATTCAAAGACCAGAGTCAGAGTCTCTCTGGTGTGAACGATGTCATGAAGGACGACGATGTTGGAATGTTTCAGACGTTTGAGGAGAGAGGCTGCACACACACACACACACACACACACATTAACACATTAACACATTAACACATTAACACATGGAGGACTGTGATTGGTCGGAGGTGTGACCTTCTCTAATGGCTGTGAATGGGACGCCTTCCTCCGTCTTCATCTGAATCACCTTCAGAGCAACGAGCTGCCCATTGATCCTGCATAGAAGAAGAAACACTGACAATGAACACATGAATGAATGAACGGATGAATGAATGATGGATGAATGAATGATGGATGGATGAATGATGGATGAATGAATGATGGATGAATGATGGATGAATGGATGATGGATGAATGGATGAATGAGTGGATGAATGGATGATGGATGAATGGATGAATGAGTGGATGAATGGATGTTTAGAAATACACAGGACAAGATGTTACAATCCCTTGTGCTGAAATCCCAGGTAAAACACGTTTAGAGGCCCTGTTCGACTAAGAGGCCCTACCAAGCCTACAGTCATCTAATATGACCAATAACCTATATTCTACCTAGGCTAACTAGAAGCTGCTGGCTTGTAAGCCCATTGAGCAGCAGAGGATACCTCAAACATTGTAAAACATACCTAACTAAACGCTGCTGGCTTGTATGGCCCGCTCAGCAGCAAACCATGGCTACCAAGTAACATGAGAACATGATCTGAACAACAGCAGTATGCAGCATATCATTGGGGTTCTCAGGTGGGCACCTCCCTTCACCGATGTTTCGTTAAGTTAGGCCCACGACACTTCAAGAAGGCTTAACAGTGATTTCCAGCGTCCTGGAATCACCCCCCTCCACACCACCACTACACAACCCTCTCTTCCTCACCATTCGATGTCTATCAACAACTAGTATGGAAACTAATAACCACGAGCCAAACGAACAAATCTACCATGCTCCGCTCCGTTGATGCAAGCTGAAGCACGTAACAAACAATCAAATCCGTAATAAACAAACAAATCTACCATGCTCCACTCCGTTGATGCAAGCTGAAGCACGTAACAAACAAATCCATAACAAACAAACAAATCTACCATGCTCCGCTCCGTTGATGCAAGCTGAAGCACGTGGATGAATGGATGAATGAATGGATGAATGAATGAATGAACGGATGAACAAATGAATGGATGAATGATGGATGAACGGATGTATGTATGAATGAATGAATGATGGATGAAGGGATGAATGAATGATGGATGAATGAATGAATGAATGAATGAATGAATGCTGGATGAACCGATGAATGAATGGATGGATGAATGATGGGTGAACGGATGGATGGATGAATGAATGAATGATGGATGAATGGATGACTGGATGAATGAATGGATGGATGAATGAATGAATGAATGATGGATGAATGGATAAATGAATGGATGAATGGATGAATGGATGAACGGATGGATGAACTGATGAACGAATGAACGAATGAATGGATGAATGAATGAATGAATGATGGATGAACGGATGGATGGATGAATGAATGATGGATGAACCGATGAACGAATGAATGAATGAATGGATGAATGAATGAATGAATGATGGATGAATGGATAAATGAATGGATGAATGGATGAATGAATGAATGCTGGATGAACTGATGAACGAATGAACGAATGAATGGATGAATGAATGAATGAATGATGGATGAACGGATGGATGGATGAATGAATGATGGATGAACCGATGAACGAATGAACGAATGAATGGATGAATGAATGAATGAATGATGGATGAATGGATGAATGAATGGATGAATGGATGAATGAATGAATCAATGATGGATGAACGGATGGATGGATGAATGAATGAATGCTGGATGAACTGATGAACGAATGAACGAATGAATGGATGAATGAATGAATGAATGATGGATGAACCGATGAACGAATGAATGGATGAATGAATGATGGATGAATGGATGGATCTGACCTGCTGATCCCTTTGTAGACCGAGGCGAACGCTCCTTCCCCCAGTTTCTCCAGACTCAGGTACGACTGAGCGGCTCCAAACTCCAGACCTGGTTTCTGAGCAGAACACACGTGTTACACGTCTGGTCACGTGACGTTCGACCACGCATCATGTGACACATCAGCTGACCCAGGTGAAGGCATCGTGGCCGCTCGTCCCTCTCAGCGGGTCGCTGTTGCTGCGTCCTCTCTGTACTCGCAGCCGTCGGACCTGAAGAGTGTGGAACCAGTGAGGCCGGGAGTCCGAGGGGGGCGAGCCAGACCGGTCCGGATCCAGCTGGGACGGAGACAGAGTCGGATCAGCCATAGGCAGCCAGGAGGGGACACCTTAAATCTTTAATACCACCTTAAAACAGTTTTAGTCCTGTTTTTAGCAGAATGATACACTGTAAAAAATAAAAGCAATGTCCAGAGTACACTGTAAAAGATTCCAGTTTATCCAGAAACATTTAACGTAACTTTTTAAAGCGGCTCAGTTCATCTCAAATGTTTTACCTCAGCCGACGGGAGGGAAGAAGAACTTCTACTCTTTCTGAAGCCGACCTCCTGCTCCTCCTCCTCCACCTCCACCACCTCCACCTCTCCCTCACCTTCCTTCCTCCCTCCCTCCTCCTCATCCTCCTCATCCTCGCCACAGCAGCACCTCCTCAGCCACCGGGACACATCCTCCATCTTTTCTTCTTCTCTCGCTGCTCGCTCTTCTTCTCTGGTCTCATATGACTCACATGGTCAAAGACAAGTCAACAGGGTCCCATGACAGCCCCCCCCCCCCCAGTCTGTAGAACAACAGCGTCCATTCATGTGTGTGTGTGTGTGTGTGTGTGTGCTGCCCTCCGGTGGCCTCCCACCGTCACTGCAGCTTCCACTGATTCACATTCAGAGGACGGACGTTTGGATTCCTGTTGACCCTGGTTTAGATAGAGACACACGACCAATGAAACGCCTCCGTCTGTCAGAGACGAGGATGACGTTGTCTCAGCTTCACAAATAGGACACGTACATAAAGGCCAGAATATTAGGGCTGACGTGAGGCCATGACGGGACGGCCAGATTCAGCCTGAGAACCGTCTGAAAGACGTCTGGTGTCTGCTGGGACAGCTCTTGATGCAGCTCACACAAAAATGTCCCAAAACGAAACAAAGCAGACGGTCCACAGACCCCAGACATCGAAGAACTAACTGAAGACATCACTTCATCAAACCATAGTTGTGACAGGTCTCTTAGCGTAGCTGCTTTTATTATGAAACGCTTATTTTACCAGTGAATCCACTGAAACATGATCTACCTCCTGTTACACTCACAGCAGCCCGGAGTCCTTGAACCTTGGACAATGATCCATGTTGATGATAAGCAGCTGGTTACTTCTGCAGGGAGCGGCCGACCTTTAACCTGACATGAAACTGTTTGAGATCAACGTCCCATCACAGCATGCTCTCTAGTTTCTGTTGTTGGTCTCATCTCAGCTGAAACAGACTTTACAGACAGACTGATGTTCTTCAGAGTTAGTTTCAGATGAGATGGTCCGTTATTGATCCACAGTGGATAGAACAGTAGCACACATGAAGTACGTCCAGTACACCATGCACAGAAAGATAATGCTGGTGTGAGCAGGCTGTGCTTATTCAGCTGGATGTCACTGCTCACAGTTCAACATCAGGCTGCTGCTCAAGAAAGTCCTGGACTCTGAACCTTTCTGTCCAGTGTCCTGGTGTCTTTAAGTCCCTCTCACCTCTGAGCTTTGCTCTGGTTCAGAGTGCTTGTAGAGGGACGGACTCCCTCCTGTCTGTCCTCACTCTGGTCCATGCTGCTGGATTCACATCAGCTCACACTTTGTCCTTCACCTGCAGAGGAAACACATCATTCATGTGAACATCCACTGAAACCATCTCAGCTGCTCCTCTTCTCTGCTTGAAGCTTCTACTATCAGTCCACTAGATGGAGCCATGGAGGACACACATGATGCCTTCACTGACACTCAGTCTGTCTCCATGGAATCAAGCTGCTGTCCACATGAAGACACAGACAGTCAGAGCTCAGGCCTCAGTCACTGCTGCTTGTTAATGATTAACCTCCTTCATCCAGACGACTCTGAGCTCCGACTCAGGGAAACAGACTGTGGAGCTACAACCAGAGACAGAACACACAATCCTCTCACAATCCTCAACAGGCCAGTCCCAACAGGTAACTCATTCAGGTTCCTAGGGTCCACAATTTCACGGGACCTGAAGTGGACCGCCCACATAGACCCTGTGAGGAAGAAGGCCCAGCAGAGGCTGTACTTTCTGCGCCAGCTCAGAAAGTTCAACCTGCCTCAGGAGCTGCTGACCATCTTCTACTCTGCAATAGTCCAGTCTGTCCTGACCACGTCCATCACTGTCTGGTTTGGATCCTCCACCAGGCATGACAGGGACAGACTGCAGAGAACAGTCGGGGCTGCAGAGAGGATCATTGGTACCAATCTTCCCTCCATCCAGGACCTGTACCGGTCCCGGGTCAGGAAGTGGGCCAGGAAAATCTCCACAGACCCCTCACACCCTGGTCACAAACTGTTTAGACTCCTCCCCTCAGGCCGGCGTTACAGAGCACTGTACGCCAAAACCACCCGTCACAAGGACAGTTTCTTCCCCCGGGCTGTGGCTCTGATGAACTCTGAGCAGTCACAGAGTGCAAGCCCACCCACATGAACAATAGACAATGACTCTGCCTTGTAAATATTCACTGTACAATAACCCCCGGTGTATATATTACCTATATTTTATATTACAGAGTGAGATTTATTTTATTTTATTGTGTTTTATTTTATTTTTATTTCGCTATTTAAGTTGTACTAGAGAGTAAAAGTTACCGGAGTCAAATTCCTTGTATGTGCACATACTTGGCCAATAAAGCTGATTCTGATTCTGATTCTGACCTTCACCTCTTCACCATCAAAATATTCTGCTGCTCATCACTTCATGTCATGATTAATGTTCAGTGAAGCTTTGCTCCAGTACATTACAGTAAATCTGACAGCAACTGTTACACAGTAGAGAACGTCAGGACGTGGGATGAAGAGGTGAGATTTAAACTTCCTGATCAGAAACAAACAGGAAACGTGAAGTAACCACAGTGTTGGTGCAGTGCCCCCTCAGTCTGAACTGATCTGCAGTCCTTGGTTAGTCGTTTTTTACAGTGCATCTCTTTGTCAGTTTTTAAATAATGCATCGCATACGATTAATTATTTATAGTGTATCCTGTCATAGTTTCTCTGTGCCCATTAAACTGACGTCATGCAGTTTATCGCTTCACCACCTGAAGGAGACAAATGTCTAACACTGTAACAAGGAGACACACTGTAAAAGATGGCAATGGTGAGACACACTGTACACTGTGACAATCCTAGGACCTATTTTATAGTGTGTATATCATTTTTTACAGTGTATCTCATTTTATACAGTGCATCTCATTTTATACAGTGCATTGTTTACAGTGCATCTCATTTTATACAGTGCATCTCATTTTTTACAGTGCATCTCATTTTTTACAGTGCATATCATTTTTTACAGTGCATCTCATTTTATACAGTGCATCTCATTTTATACAGTGCATTGTTTACAGTGCATCTCATTGTTTACAGTGCATCTCATTGTATACAGTGCATCTCATTGTTTACAGTGCATCTCATTGTATACAGTGCATCTCATTTTATACAGTGCATCTCATTTTTTACAGTGCATATCATTTTTTACAGTGCATCTCATTTTATACAGTGCATCTCATTTTTTACAGTGCATCTCATTTTTTACAGTGCATCTCATTTTATACAGTGCATCTAATTTTTTACAGTGCATATCATTTTATACAGTGTATATCATTTTATACAGTGCATCTCATTTTATACAGTGCATCTCATTTTTTACAGTGCATCTCATTTTATACAGTGCATCTCATTTTTTACAGTGTATATCATTTTATACAGTGCATCTCATTTTTTACAGTGCATCTCATCTGGTCCTTCCTCGTTTCTCCATCATTGATTTTAATGTTTAATCTAAACACCCAGTCTCTGTCATGCTACGCTGATGCACGGTTATGCTTCGTGTTTAAACATGCGGGAAGTTAGAACCTTGATCACTTTGTGCTAACTTGTTGAATACCACAGATGGAGATGAACTGAGTTAACTCTTTAACTGCAGATGTTGTGAAATAGAAGAGAATAGAAGGGAGATGCTGCAGCGTATCTTGTAGTCTGGCACATCAGCGTAAATATTTGCTAGCAGACTTGCTAGCTCTGCTTTTAACACAACTGAACAGGTCTCTGACGTCTCCCAGCAAGGACACTGTCTTCATCTGACCAGCTTTGACACTGACAACCTGTTCAACGAGAAGTAACCTGGGAACAAGAACACCCAATAGAAATGCCCCACAACACTATAAAAAATAAACTGACACAACTCAAATGAACAGTATCCTCAATAATAAAAGGACAAACCCACATCAGGTCAAACTGTTTCTACTAGAGGACACGTGGTGGATCTCAAAGCAAAACAACAAACCATCAATCACATCAGCACTGGCAACCAACAACCGAGACCAAAGCAGCAGAGCAAGCAACATGTGGCAACTGTGGTAACCAAACCAACTTTGATGGACGATCATGTGTCATGACACAACCACCATGTTAAATCTAATTAATGTGCCAAATGAAGAATAACCATCAGCGGCGTATGACGAGCTCGAGTAAAGAGTATGTGTGTAAATGTTGTAGAGAGAGACCTGCAGGCAACGTAAAAGTATACGACCAAACAGGAAAGAGCAGAGTCTGATTAGACGGGTGGGGCTATGTAACCTGGACACACCAGAGGCCACAGGTGATCCAGCAACATGCAGGTGTGACTCCCAAAGGACACACCAGGGGTCACCATGTTACATAATATATCTCCTGGTAACCGATAATAGGAAATACACGTTAAATATAATGACTGGATATGCTATAAAAATGAACAGTATGACATACATTGATTCAAATCTGTCTGGTTTGGATGAATGAAGAGTAACAGTAGGAGATACAATAGTAATACTGGAGATATACTGTAAAAAATAGGTACTAGGAGACCAGGGGCCTATTGCACAAAACTAGGATTAAGACATCCGGGATAAGTTACTGAGCTGAGCTCAATGAATCCAAAACAAGAGCGTGAAGGCTTAATTGGTTGCACAAAGACCAAACCAGGCTCAACGGACACGGATTCATCAAGCCAGATGAAACCTATCCTGGATAAGTGCGCGCTCACGGCTTCCTCAAACAGACCCCGCCATCGATCGCAGATTCACTGATTCACCATGGCAAATAGAGCGACTTACTTTTCCCGTCGGGGGCGCAACTCCTCATGGAGGTCTACGAGGAGGTGAAACATATAATTAAGAAGAAAGGCAACAGCGCCACAGTGATCAAACAGAGAGAAAACGCGAGGCAAAGTATTGCTGACCGCCTGAATGCGTAAGTACTGCACAATTACACACTCACCGCTCCGCTGAAGCATCACAATTAGCCTACAATCCAAATAGTTTATTCACAAATCCAAAAACCCAGTCCACTACGAAACGTAATGTACTCACATTCACCTTAAATTACCCCTGAAAACATACCAATACCACTTAATTTAAATGAAGTGGTCCCGAATTTGTTAAACAGGCCGTTCATTTTACCTTAAATGCCATTTTAAAGTATGACCCCTTAATCTGCATTTAACCTGTCAAATCAGGGGCTCCTTTTATTTGTTGGGATTAAGGGGGTAATTAAGGACCATTTAAGTATATCTTAATTGTACTTTAATTCAGGAACCCCTTGATTAAGGGGAAATCGAAAAAGTAAGGGGTAAATTCAGTATTTTCAGATTCTTTTCTCCTTAATCGATATGAATCTAAAAACTATTGAAGGGTTGTAAGGTCAAATGTAAGGCATTGATAAGGGGTGAAATTAAGGGGTTTGTTTCCTTGTACTCTGATCATGAATCAGATGAATGTTTAATTGAAATGGGCTGCAGATGTAACTATAGACACTTTAATAGAATGGAAACTTTAATTGCCACACAACAATGTTGGTGGTACTTTTTTGTAGTTCAGTCCGGTGGGGGAATTATTAGTGGGAGGGGATAAAATGAAATAAATAAGTGATGTTGCAAATTTCCTTTTATGTGCATCGATTGGTTTCATAGTCCTCATCTTATGATTTCAGATGATCTGCAATGCTGACTGTCTGATCAGCAATGTTGTGGCAAAATGGCCTGGCTCAGTCCATGACGCCAGAGTCTTTGGGGCCTCTGAGGTCTATCAGCGCCTATCATGGCTGTGTCAAGAATATCGTTCTGTTTATGAGCTTGTAATGATGACATTTTGTGTTGACAGGTGAATTCTCTGGTGTGTTGCTGGGAGACAGGGGGTATGGCTGCCAGCCTTTTCTTCTGACCCCGTTCACAGATCTCCAGGGAGCACAGCAGGCCTACAACCATGCCCATGCCAGAACCAGGACCAGAATCGAAATGACCTTTGGCCTCCTGAAGGAACAAAATTACAATTGGGCGCCAGACAGGAGAGAAAATTTATAATTTCAACCTGCCAAAATCAATAAAGCCTGGTTAACTCCATAAATATCCATGCTACAAAAGGATAAAAAATAAACACAACCAGTTTCAGGATAGTTCCGTAACTTCAAGTTTTGGTATATTTAAATTAGACAACTCATACACATAAAGACAAGATCAAATGATCAATTAAATCCAAACACATTTCCTTAAAAGGGTCATAAATCAAACAGAAATGTCCATCAATTCAAAATCGGGTCAAAATAACAACCAATTATAATAGCAAGAAAATATGTCAAACTAAACTTTCACTCTTCAACTTTCAAAAGAAAATCCAAAATGTCCATATATGAATGAGTGACTCAGATGTTTGAATGTCCTTTTTAAATGAAAACAGTCCAGTTCAGATCAGTTTGTTTTTTTGTGGGGAAAAAATGAAGATATGTAAGTGGATTGAAGTGGTGTGCAAGGAGCAGGAATATAAGAAGCCAGGAGAGTTGAAAAGAAGACTTAACTTAAGGGAGGGTAACGTCCACCAAGGGAAAACAAGTCAGTCCAAAAAAAAATCCTTTTCCACTGGAATACGACAGACTCCTGGTAATTCACTGGCAGCTTCCTCCAAATAGTTTAGGTGTATCCAGCTAGTTTTTGGTTAATCTTTGTTTGAATACACAGAAACGAGAAAACTTGAAACAGAAACAAAATGAGTGAAGAGTTCTACTGACGTTCTCCTACGTCTTTCTAGTGTCTGTCATGTTCTGCATGTAGAGTCTTGTCTGTCATCAGAACCTTCAGAAAATGTTCTGCTGCTTTTTAAACATACGACTCAACTGTGACTAATGTTCAATGAACTTTACTGCAGCACTGCACAGAAACACTACTACTAGTACTACTAGTACTACTATTACTACTAGTACTGCTACTACTGTTAGTACTAATACTACAACTGATAATACTACTACTACTGTTAAAACTATTGTTAGTACTACTACTACTAATACTGTTAATACAACGGCTACTATTGTTAGTACTTCTGTTAGTACTACTACAACTACTACTACTGTTAATACTGCTATTAGTACTATTGTTAATACTACTGTTTGCACTACTGTTAATACTTATACTGTTAATACTGTTAATACTACTGTTACTACTACCGTTAATACTACTGTTAATACTACTGTTAATACTACTGTTAAAACTACTGCTACTATTACTACTGATAATACTACTGTTACTAGTACTTCTCTTAATATTACTACTGTTAATATAACTGTTAACTACTACTTGTACTACTACTACTACTGTTAAAACTACTGCCAGTAGTACTTCTGTTAATACTACTGTTAGGGAACCTTAAACGCTGCCCACATGGAGCCACATGGATACTCTGAACACTCTGAGCATTCCCACAGTTATTTGTAACTGCATGGAGGAGACCCTCTTGTTGGAGGTGACCCTCTCATTGGAGGCGACACTCTCGTTTGAGGAGACCCCCTCTTTTGAGGAGACCCACTCGTTGGAGGAGACCCACTCGTTGGAGGCGACCCTCTCGTTTGAGGAGACCCTCTCGTTTGAGGCGGTCCTCTCGTTTGAGGAGACCCTCTCGTTGGAGGCGACACTCTCGTTGGAAGCGACACTCTCGTTGGAAGCGACCCTCTCGTTGGAGGCGACCCACTCGTTGGAGGCGACACTCTCGTTTGAGGAGACCCTCTCGTTGGAGGCGACCCTCTCGTTGGAGGCGACCCTCTCGTTTGAGGAGACCCTCTCGTTTGAGGAGACCCCCTCTTTTGAGGAGACCCTCTCGTTGGAGGAGACCCTCTCGTTGGAGGCGACCCTCTCATTGGAGGCGACCCACTCGTTGGAGGCGACACTCTCGTTTGAGGAGACCCTCTCGTTGGAGGGGGCCCTCTCGTTGGAGGCGGTCCTCTCGTTTGAGGAGACCCTCTCGTTGGAGGCGGTCCTCTCGTTTGAGGAGACCCTCTCATTTGAGGAGACCCTCTCGTTGGAGGCGGTCCTCTCGTTTGAGGAGACCCTCTCATTGGAGGCGGTCCTCTCGTTTGAGGAGACCCTCTCGTTGGAGGCGACCCTCTCGTTTGAGGAGACCCCCTCTTTTGAGGAGACCCCCTCGTTGGAGGAGACCCCCTCGTTGGAGGAGACCCTCTCGTTGGAGGCGACCCTCTCGTTGGAGGTGACCCACTCGTTGGAGGCGACACTCTCGTTTAAGGAGACCCTCTCGTTGGAGGCGACCCTCTCGTTTGAGGCGACCCACTCGTTGGAGGCGACCCTCTCGTTTGAGGAGACCCTCTCGTTGGAGGCGGCCCTCTCGTTTGAGGAGACCCTCTCGTTGGAGGCGGTCCTCTCGTTTGAGGAGACCCTCTCGTTGGAGGCGGTCCTCTCGTTTGAGGAGACCCTCTCGTTGGAGGCGGTCCTCTCGTTTGAGGAGACCCTCTCGTTGGAGGCGGTCCTCTCGTTTGAGGAGACCCTCTCGTTGGAGGTGACCCTCTCGTTTGAGGAGACCCCCTCTTTTGAGGAGACCCTCTCGTTGGAGGCGATCCTCTCGTTTGAGGAGACCCCCTCTTTTGAGGAGACCCTCTCGTTGGAGGCGACCCTCTCGTTTGAGGCGACCCTCTCGTTTGAGGCGACCCACGCGTTGGAGGCGACCCTCTCGTTTGAGGAGACCCTCTCGTTGGAGGCGACCCTCTCGTTTGAGGCGACCCACTCGTTGGAGGCGACCCTCTCGTTTGAGGAGACCCTCTCGTTGGAGGCGGTCCTCTCGTTTGAGGAGACCCTCTCGTTGGAGGCGACCCACTCGTTGGAGGCGACACTCTCGTTGGAGGCGACCCTCTCGTTGGAGGCGACCCACTCGTTGGAGGCGACACGCTCGTTTGAGGAGACCCTCTCGTTTGAGGCGGTCCTCTCGTTTGAGGAGACCCTCTCGTTGGAGGCGGTCCTCTCGTTTGAGGAGACCCTCTCGTTGGAGGCGATCCTCTCTTTTGAGGAGACCCTCTTGTTGGAGGCGACACTCTCGATTGAGTAGACCCTCTCGTTGGAGGCGGGCCTCTTGTTTGAGGAGACCCTCTTGTTTGATACCAGATCCACTGGGGATGGTTCCATGTGGCTTCTTCAGACTGAGCCCAGCCACAGCGCCTCCACAGATCTGGCTCTAGGAGTACCAGTTTCCCTACTCCAGACGAGGTGCTGCAGCTCTTATGGGGCCGTTTCATCAAGGTCTATGAATCACTCTTTGTCTGACTCCTCCCCTCACACCACTTTACCTTGGGAGACTCATACATTGCTGCGAGGACCACAGGGACTGTCATAAAACTGTTACTAGTAGTACTTCTACTAGTACAAAATGTTGCGGCGAACGGCTGGTGCCCAGCTGGTGCGCAGTCCCGCGACTTTGCCGGGTGCGCTCGGTGGCGAGCCCAGCCTCCATTCGAGATAATCAACTTTGTCATGTAACGGTAGTTTGAATTCACTTCTCCACTGTTTTTTCACATAGGTGACCACTTTCTTTATTTTTATAAAGTTCGGCCAGGGATCGGCTAATTAACTCACCAGGTTAAGCCCGTTTAGTTTAATTTCTAGCGGGAGCGCACTGGGCGCATCCCGCGGGAGCGCGAGTCTAATTTAAACAGGTGCGTTAGGGGGGTGAGGAGGCTATACCTCACGGCGGAGTTACACGGCATCGTGATCCATCCAGCAGCAAACAAACAAATTGTGCCAGAAATCGAACGGACAGCCGGTAAGGCTTCATTTCTGTTATTGTGAGGCACCTTTTTCCCACTGTTTTAAAATGCTGAGGTGCGATGAGAGCGCTCGTGTGTGTGTGCGTGTGTGAGCGTGTGATCAGTGAGCAGTGGGTACTTATGGGGGAAGTGGGTCATTTTTAGAACTTATAGTGATTGTATGGGGAAATAATTGTGGTATCTGTTATGTGTATTAATTATGGTTTACTTGTTGCCCAAGGTTTTTCACCTGAAGTAAAGCTGAAGCAAAACCACTGCCTCCACCAGCCACCCTGAGCTTCTTCCTCTGGGGAAAAGAAAGAAAGGAAAAAGAAAAGGCTGGAAAACAAAGAATAAATAATAAAAAAGGAGGAAAAGCACTTCTGGTTTTCGAGTGGATTCCTGTTTGTCGGCACAATACCACCCCTTCAAGTGTGGGGGAAAAAGAAAAAGAAAAAAAAAGAAAACACTTGACAGTGAAAAACCGCTACCAGCTGGTTGGAAATACCCAAATCAAGCCAAAGTGAAGATCCTGCGTCTAAACCCCACACTGCCCAGCCGCCTCCAGCTTCCAGCCACGTCCAGGCCCCACCTCCAGCTGCGTCCAGGTCCAGGCCCCAAAGTACGCAGCAAAGCCCAAAATGGCCGAGTCAAAGTCCCTGCCACACCTGAAGAGGGAGAGGACGACTGCCAAACAGCGGTTCACCCGACAAGCAAACTCACTGTTAAAGTCCTGCAAGAAAATGTCGGCGGAAGAACTGGTGGAAGCTTTTAGTAAGGTTGCAGGTGAGGCCGAGAAAGTTCTGATGGCAAATGAAGAAGTGGAAACTTTGGCGGAAGAGGCGGAGCTCGAACAGACTGTTAAAGAGGCGGATATAAACAGAACGGTGGAGGAGTGTGAACGGAAATTAGAAGAAGTGGAGGATATTGTGCAGAAAGTCCTGTGGCAGAACTTCGGCTCCTCTGAACTCTCGTTTGCAATAGAAGCAGCTGAGAAAGAGTGTAAGCGGATGGCAGCGAGTAAAGCTAGTCTGAAGCTGGAAGTATATGAGCTTATGCTTGCCAATCTAGAGAGACTGGTGAAGATGGCAAAGCAGACCATGGGCAAATGGACTCGGTGGGTTCCAGAGCCAGAGCAGCCTGACTTCCGGCAGCGCATCAGGAACGTGGAGACGTCGCTTCAAGAGTTAACATCTGACAAAGCCACTCTGCTGCAGGCGGAACTGGAAAGCAAGGACCCCTCTGAGGTACCACGCCAATCACTTGGGATCAAGTGGAAACCAACGGCACTCCCGCAGTTTGACGGCAATAAGCGGAGCTTCTACCTCTGGAGGAGAGAGTGGGAGGCACTACAAAGGCAAGGCGAACCGACCGGCTCCAAGGAGGTCAAGAAAATCCAGCTCCTGGATAGCCTGGACACCAAAATGGTGAGGGACCTTCGCCTACCAACATATGGGACAGTGGGTGAGATATTTCGTGTGCTTGAAAATCGTTTTGGAAATAAAACAGCAATTGCCTTAGAAATCATTGAGGAACTACAAGCACTGCCCCCGGTAAAAGGTCACCAACCTAGAAAAATTGTTGACCTAATCCAAACTGTAGAAAAGGCTTTGTATGACCTCTGTGAGTTGGGAAATGTTGGGGCCCTGAAAAATCCCCTCGTCACCAAGTCTCTGGAGAGTAAATTGCCAGAGGGCTTAAAGAAGGAGTGGCTGGTCCATGCGTCGGACGGAGTCGAAACCTCACCACCTGAAGATAGATTTGACATGCTGCTTAAGTTTCTGAGGAGTCAGGAGAAGATCTATGAGCAGCTGGACCAGCTCAGGGACGATGAGTCCAGCAGGAGGGAAACAAAGGTCCCGCAAAAACACGCTCGGACAAAAACCACCAATTCCTCAAGCTCCCAAACATCCTGTATCGTCTGTGGAGAGAGGGGCCACAGGAAAAAGCTCTATTACTGCAAGAAGTTCAAGGCTCTCAAAGTAGCAGAGAAAAAAGAAGCAGTTAAGAAAATTGGTGCTTGTGGGAGGTGCCTGGATGTCCACGATGATGACGCAGAATGCAGGAGCACCTTTCTCTGCAAAAATGAGGAATGTAAGGACACTCAAGGCCCGGGTCATCACTACTACCTCTGTCTCAAGGCTGCAAATAAGGGAGATGGGCCAAAGAGACCCAAGCCCAGTCCAGCAAGAGGAGAGTGGGGAAAGTACACAGAAACCCAGGAAGAGTTCCTGGCAAGCCTGCCCCCTGACCTAGCCCAGCGATGCCGGGAGGCATTTTGCAACTCCGTCTCAAAGACATTCAGTTCAGCCGTATCCGAGAGGGGATTGCTGGCAGAGAGTGGACTGGAAGAGTCCCCCGTCATAATGATGATCCTGGAGGTCACCGCAAATGCTGGACAGAGGATTGGGACCCTGATAGACTTGGCGTCTGATACAAATTACATCACTCATGAGGCTGCAGGCGAGCTGAATCTGAGGAGTGAGGATGTGACACTCATAGTCCATGGAGTCGGTAGGATGCAAGTGACAGTGGAGACCAAGCGTTACCTCCTGAAGATCCGGGTCACAACTGCAAAGGGAACCCTGAGATCCCACCAGCTTGTGTGCTATGGTCTGGACAGCATCGCACAGGTCAATCGCCATATATCAGCCAAGACACTGCAAAAAATATTCCCAGAGGTCCCTCTTCATGAACTGGTCCGTCCCAAAAAAATCAAACTCCTCATCAGCCACAAGGAAGGCCAGCTCGTCCCTCAAAAAGTGCGCTCTGTCGGTGATCTTGTCCTGTGGGATGGTCCCCTTGGGAAAACGGTGGGTGGCTCCCATCCAGATCTCAGAGAAGACATTGAAGTCGCAGCCTATGGATCCAGAACCCACTTTGCTCGCTCCATGCGCACAGCAGCTGTTGCTTACCAGGAAATCGCCAGCAAAAACTCAGGTCATCCACCGCATCTCACCCAAGCGGTCACGTCTGCTGTCAACCGAGGCTTCATGAACTGGTGGAGGTGGGACAGCATTGGGGCAGCATGTGAGCCCAGGTGTGGCGGCTGCAGATGTGGAAATTGCCAACCTGGAGGAAAGGAGATGACGATATCTGAGGAGAGGGAGCTGGAGCAAATAAAGAATGGATTGACATACATCAGTGGAGATCACCACAGCGAGAAACCACACTGGCACGCAAAATACCCGTGGGTGGAGGACCCAGCAACATTGCCAAATAACAGGAGAGCAGTCGAAGCAACATTCCTGAGGACTGAGAAGCAGTTGGCGAAAGAGCCAAAATGGAAGGCGGCCTACAAAGCTCAAGTCCACGAGATGGTTGATCGGAACGCTGCTGTCAGGCTGTCCAGAGAAGAGTTGGCAAGCTGGTCCGGACCTGTATGGTATATTAGTCATTTGATTGCACTAAACCCCCACTCGGTGACTACGCCAGTCCGCCTCGTCTGGAACAGTAGTCAAAAATTCAGAGGTCAGAGTTTGAATGATCTGCTCATCAAAGGACCAGATGTTCTCAATGACATCCGCGCCGTCCTCATCCGGTTTCGCCAGGGTGTCTTCGCTGCACTTGGAGACATCAGGAAAATGTATAATTCTGTATGGCTTGAGGACCAAGAAGTACACCTGCATCGCTTCCTGTGGAGAGACTCTGAGGAGGAGGACATCCAGGAATATGCCATCACCAGGGTAAATATAGGCGATAAACCAGCTGGCTGTATCGCTCAGGTCGCCATGCGGGAGACTGCAAACTTGCCAATTTTCCACCATCTTGCAGAAGAACGCCGAGTGCTGGAGCAGGACGCTTATGTGGATGATATCTTGACCTCGCATGATGACCTGAGCCAGCTCAAGCAAATAACGACCAATATTGAGCGCATTCTGGAAGCTGGTGGATTCTACATGAAGCCATGGGTGTACTCTGGCCAAAGTAGGAAGTCAGAGTCCAGCGTCTTGAAGACGGAAGCAACCCCAGTGATGGTCCTCCCGAACCAACTCTCTGAGGAGAAAAATAAAGCCCTGGGCCTTGGGTATGATCCTGAAAGCGACAAACTTCACTTGATGGCAGCTGTAAACTTCTCCAAAAAGAAAAAGAAAATGAGACTTGGAGAAAATCTGTCAAGAGAGGAAGTCAGAGCGCATGTGCCAGATCCACTCACCCGAAGAGAGCTCCTCAGTCAAGTGTCTGGGCTATATGATCCTCTTGGTCTTGCAACCCCTGTCAAGCAGAAGGGAGTTATTTTGGTGAGGAGGGCTTTCCAGGAAGCAAAGATCAGCCACAGTCCATCAGTGGAAAGCTGGGATGCTCCTTTATCTGAGGGTCTCCGTGAAGATGCTATCTGCCTCTTTGAAAACTACGCTGAGCTCAGCAAGTTGAAATTCGTCAGAGCATTGACGCCACCTAACCCAAGTGCCAAGCCCTGTGGCATCACCTTCTCCGATGGTAGTGAACGCTCTTATGGTGCCGTTCTGTATCTCCGGTGGGAGTTAACAGAAGATGTGATCACACGGCTAGTCGAAGCCAAAGCCAGGCTGACACCATTAGACCACAAAGGAGATGCTGTGAAAGCTGAAATCTGCGGAGCAGTCTACGCAGCTCGTCTGAAAAAGCACTTCCAGAAGCACTGCAGCATCCATGTCGAGAAGTGGTATCACCTGGTCGACAGCCAGACAGTCCTTGGAGCTATCCAGCGCGAAAGTTACGGCTACCAAACATTTTTTGCCAACAGAGTTGGAGAGATCCAAGGCAGTACGAACGTCACAGACTGGTGGTGGATCCCTGGGGCCCTCAATATCGCAGACATCATTTCAAGAGGAGCGAGCCCAAAGGAGCTAGACGAAGACACAGAGTGGCAGCTGGGTCCGGAGTTCCTAAGTCTCCCAGAGAAACAATGGCCCCTGAAGTCTGCGAAAGATGTTGCTGTAAAGGCCAGAGAGAGCCTCATGCGCATCCAGAAAAAAGCGTTCGCTGCTGCTCTGACCCGAGCTGGAAGGAAGGCGGAGCCCAAGTCTAAACCAGCCTTAGCCCCCACTGATCACAGGCCTCCTCCTGCAACTGCAGTCACAAGCCTGATGGATATCCGGCGATTCAGCAGCCTAAACAGACTGGAAAAGTCACTTGCACTGGTCTGGAGGGCAGCAAAGAAGTTTCTTCGTGGCACAGCCAGGGAAAGACCAGAGTGGGAGGCAATCCCCGGTGATGGCACAGTCACCGTGGCAGAAAGAGAGGATGCTTTTCGAGACCTCTGTCTGTCGGCACAAGAAGGAGGCACTTTTCCCAGCACCACAGTGGACCGGCTAGTCGTGTACAGGGATAAGGCAAGCGGGCTACTGTTATGCGGAGGCAGGATTCAGCACTTCAAGGAAGACGGCTTGGCGGTTCCCCTGATCCCCTTTGATACTTGGTTGGGGGTCTTGCTTGCACGCCAAAGTCACCAACAAGGGCATGAAGGAGTCGCCGGGACCCTACTCAAGATGCGGAAAAGGGCGTGGGTTGTGCAGGGCAGGAGATTGGCCCAGAAAGTTGCAAACCAGTGCGTTCTCTGCAGAAAGGCCAGAGCTCAGGTCTGCAAACAGGTGATGGGTGACCTGCCAGTGGAAAGGTCAAGACCTGCCTCACCATTCCAGTTCATTTCTGTTGACCTGTTTGGCCCTTACCTGGTGAAGGATGACATCAAGAAAAGAGTAGCCATGAAGGTCTGGGGGGTCATCTTCTGTTGCATGGCGAGTCGAGCACTGCACATAGATCTGGTCAACAGCATGTCAACAGAGAGCTTCCTGATGGCCTACCAGAGATTCACTGCCATCAGAGGCCATCCCCTCAAGGTTTGGTCAGATCCCGGAACCAACTTCATCGGGGCAAAATCCTTGCTGGGGGATTTGCACGCCTTCCTGAAGAGCCAAAACAAAGAAAACCTGCAGGAATATGCAGCAACAAATGGGACTAATTGGACCTGGAAAGTACTCCCTGCTGACTCACCACATCGGAATGGAGCTGCCGAGGCTGCTGTGAAGGTCGCCAAGAGAGCTCTTCAAAGTCTGAGCAAGCCAACTAACCTCACCTTCAGCGAGTTCCTCACAGCCCTCCAAATGGCAGCCAATCTGGCAAACGAGCGTCCTATCGATGCAAGAGTCCAGAGCCGGGATGACCGTGTGGAGTATGTTACGCCTAACTCGCTCCTCCTAGGCCGAGCATCTCACAGTGGTGACCCCAAGTCTTTTGATTTCAATAACTATCCCTACAAGCGGCTGAGAGAGATCCAGGTCCAAGTCAACGAGTTCTGGAAAGCATGGTGCCAGCTCGCTGGCCCGAATCTTTTTGTTAGATCAAAATGGCATGTAACAGAGAGAAATGTCTCGGTTGGAGACGTTGTTTGGCTTTGTGACCAAAATGCTTTGCGTGGGCAGTTTAGACTTGGTAAAGTCATCACTGTAGCTCCTGATTCAAAAGGCATTGTTAGGGATGTTGAGGTTCTTGTCACTCTTGGTAACTGTGCTTCATTCTCCCATCAGCAACCAGTAACCCATCCCACAGGCTTTAGTGACCGGAGAGAGAGATCAAATGGTGTGGTGTTGCGCAGAGACGTCAGGCGGCTGGTAGTTCTTTTACCAGTGGAGGAGCAGAGCCCCTAGTGGAAAATTGGTAAATTTGGTAAATTGCTCGCCTTTTTAATTTTGCAACCTTTCCGATAAGTTCAGAAAGCTTGAGTGGGAGGTGTTGCGGCGAACGGCTGGTGCCCAGCTGGTGCGCAGTCCCGCGACTTTGCCGGGTGCGCTCGGTGGCGAGCCCAGCCTCCATTCGAGATAATCAACTTTGTCATGTAACGGTAGTTTGAATTCACTTCTCCACTGTTTTTTCACATAGGTGACCACTTTCTTTATTTTTATAAAGTTCGGCCAGGGATCGGCTAATTAACTCACCAGGTTAAGCCCGTTTAGTTTAATTTCTAGCGGGAGCGCACTGGGCGCATCCCGCGGGAGCGCGAGTCTAATTTAAACAGGTGCGTTAGGGGGGTGAGGAGGCTATACCTCACGGCGGAGTTACACGGCATGATCCATCCAGCAGCAAACAAACAAATTGTGCCAGAAATCGAACGGACAGCCGGTAAGGCTTCATTTCTGTTATTGTGAGGCACCTTTTTCCCACTGTTTTAAAATGCTGAGGTGCGATGAGAGCGCTCGTGTGTGTGTGCGTGTGTGAGCGTGTGATCAGTGAGCAGTGGGTACTTATGGGGGAAGTGGGTCATTTTTAGAACTTATAGTGATTGTATGGGGAAATAATTGTGGTATCTGTTATGTGTATTAATTATGGTTTACTTGTTGCCCAAGGTTTTTCACCTGAAGTAAAGCTGAAGCAAAACCACTGCCTCCACCAGCCACCCTGAGCTTCTTCCTCTGGGGAAAAGAAAGAAAGGAAAAAGAAAAGGCTGGAAAACAAAGAATAAATAATAAAAAAGGAGGAAAAGCACTTCTGGTTTTCGAGTGGATTCCTGTTTGTCGGCACAATACCACCCCTTCAAGTGTGGGGGAAAAAGAAAAAGAAAAAAAAAGAAAACACTTGACAGTAATGCATGCAGTACTACTAGTACTAAGATAAAGTACTGATACTGTTATAAAACTATAAACTACTACTTCTACTACTACTACTGCTACTACTGTAACGCTGATTTGAGAAAGCTGGAGACTCTGTCTATTAGAGAAGACATAGTCATAGATGAACATGTGATCATCGATCAGCAAATGAACACATTATCATGTATCAGCAGATGAACACATGATCATGTATCAGCAGATGAACACATGATCATGTATCAGCAGATGAACACATGAGAGATCAAATTTAGACTGAAACATTAAGGCTTTGAGCTGAAGAGGAAGTGGTTTCACAGAAATTCTCCTGAACTTCATTTCTGAGGTGTTTGTCTCTGAAGTCACTAAAAACCACAGAAATGTCACAACAACAACTGCTGATCTAATGCACATCTATTTCTGTGTGGTTTCCTTTCTATTCTTCTTCACCGTCTTCAGTCTTCACACCTGGAAACCTCGGTTGTCTCTGTCTCTGAGTATCGCTGAGGTTTTCAGACGTGACGCTGACTCTTTATCTGACTCAGGACTCAGACAGTGAGCTGAAGACTTAGAGATCAGCTGGAGGGAACTTTATTAATTACACAACACACTTCAAGAAATGCTTCTGTCTTCATGAGAAACACAACAACTCAAAATAGAACAGGAAGTTGTTGTGAAAGAGACTGGAAGCAATGAGCAACATGAGGACAAGGATCTGCCTCCAACCAGCTCAGATTGAACACACACAGTAGATCAGAGAGCAGTCAAGAAACACCTGAGCAGCATTATGTCCCACATAGGAACCGTCCACCTGTCCGCGTGTGTCAGTCAGAAACCACGAACCGTCCACCTGTCCACGTGTGTGTCAGTCACAAACCACGAACCGTCCACCTGTCCACGTGTGTCAGTCAGAAACCACGAACCGTCCACCTGTCCACGTGTGTCAGGAACCAGGAAGCTGAACTTTGTAGTAAATACAATCAGGGGGAGGTGGAGCTCTGCACTGGGTCAGCTGGATCTCCTCGTACTAGGACACAATACAGAGTACTGAGTACTGGAACAATGCTAGCCGCTAACAAAGACAGAATAGCATTAGTACTGGTACAGTAGAGTAACAAGGAAAGGCAGTAGAAGAAACAGTAGCAGCTAGCAGCATTAGCTACAGCATAACTACAGGTAGCAGTTGTAGCAGCATTAGCATTAGCAGCCATTCCATTATAAAAGGAGGTCTGATCACCTGCACAGTCTCCTCCCTATTAGAGTTCATCGGACCTGGACATTGGTTCTCCTGGTCTTTGTTGAGTTTCGTCTTCAGAGACACAACGGTCCAAATCAAACCTGAGAACAGAGTCACAGCTGGAGTTAAACATGATCATATGTGGATAATAATAGTTAGAAATAATGAAGACACTCACCTATGACGACTAAAACCAAGATCAGGTTCAGACCCAATGAGCTGTATGTGACCACACCATCCAGGTTTATTCTGCTGGAGTTTGTAACGTCTGGAAGAAATAAAGAGTAAATTAAAACATGAGGATGATTTCACAGCTGATCAGTTTTCTGTTTGCTGACATTAACAAAGAGTCTAGTTACAGGAAATCTGTAAACAAGGAAACTACTCATACAACATTTAATAGGCGACAGGGGAACATGAAGTCATCCTGATGGTTTAAGAGCCGTTAATGTCTTCTGTCTCCATGAACAGATAAATATTAACGGGAGCTTCAGACACAAATGAACAAGTAGCAGGAGCTAACGGACACGTGTGATTGGTTCTGAAACAACATTATTCAGAAATGAAGACTGAAACATGTTTCAATGACGGTGAATCGTTTGTAAATGAAGGCAGCACATTAAAGATGGAACGAACCATCAGATCAAACAGAGGAGACGAGCTGTTAAAGGTTTGTTAGAGACTGAGCTACGTACCTGAGACCAGGAGGAAGGCGTCCTCAACGTTAATGCTGTTATTTATTCTCCTGCCACAGTAGTAAAGCCTGACGTCCTCTGATGACACGTTTCTAATCACAAGTATGTTTCCTTTAATTAAATATTTAGTTTTAAACTCAGGGAGGTTGTAGGAAACTTTCTCTGTAGGAAAATAAGTGTGAGCGATAGATAATCTGAACTGACGGAGGATTTCCATGGACCAGTAAACATCTGTATCCCTGATGGAGCAGTTTAAAGAGACGTCTTGACCCAGCTTCCCTCTGACCTCCGTCACGTTCTGGACCTCTGCACCGGTCAGAACCAGCGGCAGAACCAGCAGCATCATTACCAGGAGATCCATGATCAGGTTCAGACGTCTATGAAGCAGCACAGCTCTGAAGAGACTGAAGACAAGAGCTCTCCACTTCCTGTTTAGAAGGTGATTGTGACAAACCACATCAACCACCATCAACATTCACAGGACGCTCAGAGAGCAGAACTGAAACCCGTCGCCTCCAGCCTTCACTCTGACACACTGTTTGAGTTCAGCAGGATTTCAGGAGTTTCCTTCACACTGACAGAAATATTTTCCTGGAGAAGCAGGAAGTAGTAAAGACAGAAACAACTAGAACAGAAACTCAAAGCAGAGCTGTTGGTGACGTAACTGAATCTACCACCAGTAGAAAAAGTTTCAGAAAACAGCAACAAAGTTGAAATGATTCATTCTCTTCACGTCTGAACCACCTTGTGTCTCAGAGATGTTACTGCAGACACATCAAATGCACCTTTAATTCCAGCACAGCGCCTCCAGCTGGTTCCATAGAGTACTGCAGAACAGAACTACTGTGACACAGAGAAAAACTACAACTAATGCTGGTACTTCTACTACTACTACTACTACTACTACTACTACTACTACTACTACTTCTACTACTACAGTCTACCATCACTAACACACCAACAGCTGGTTTACCTGCACAGACAACAGGGGGAGTAAAGGAGTAATAGAGTACTGCAGTTACCTGTAACCCAGAGGTGTAAAGATCATAATTCCACCACAGCGCCTCCAGCTGGTTCCAAACAGTACTGCAGAACATTACAGAACATAACTGCTGTAACAGAGTAAAACTACAATTAAAATGAATTCTACTACAAACACATACACCTGCTACTAGGCTGGTAACTAGAGTACTAATATTCCACGTTTGTTCATCCTGGTCTTCTAAACCATAACCAGTGCTGCTGCTGCTGGTTCTCCTGTCAGTAGACATGCTGAGGACAACCGTCTGCTCTTGACGTCCAGCTCGAGGACATTTCAAACACTGGACAGTAAACTGGACCTCAGAGATGAACATGTTTTATTAGAACTCAGTTTTGACTTTAAGCGACAACGAGAAGTAAAAAGCAGAGACATGACGCCTGGTCAGTGTTGACTAGTTTGTCCAGATCTTCAGGGGCGTCTCTTCTGGTGGCATGGAACCACCTCATACTGAAACACAACATGAACACTGAGTAAATGTCTGATGAAACTACTGAGAGAACTGTAAGCAGTGTGAGAATGAAGGACAACATTAACATCAACAAAACCCACAGATACCACACATGTCAACACACGGATCTAAATATAAAACCTGCCAGACATGTCACACAACTGTTACACATATTCTATTTCTGTTGAAGTTACTTAGACTAGCGTCTGATGTGTAAGTTTGTGGTAACTCCTGATGGTAGCTCAGTGTGACCTTCAGCAAAGGCACCGGCAGCATCAGCTGAAGCAGTTTCAATGACTCTTGGTCACATTGATACTGTAACACGTCTTAATGGAAAGAGCAACCAGCTGAGTTAGCTAACTTACAGAACCATTAGCATTACTGACAGTAGCATTAGCAACAACGAACACTAGTAGCAGCAATAGCACTGGTTTAGTACAGTAACAAGGAAAAGCAGTAGAAGACACAGTAGCAGCTAGCAGCATTAGCTACAGCATAACTACAGGTAGCAGTTGTAGCAGCGTTAGCATTAGCATTAGCAGCATTCCATTATAAAAGGAGGTCTGATCACCTGCACAGTCTCCTCCCTATTAGAGTTCTCGTAGATCGGACCTGGACATTGGTTCTCCTGGTCTTTGTTGAGTTTCTTCTTCAGAGACACAACGGTCCAAATCAAACCTGAGAACAGAGTCACAGCTGGAGTTAAACATGATCATATGTGGATAATAATAGTTAGAAATAATGAAGACACTCACCTATGACGACTAAAACCAAGATCAGGTTCAGACCCAATGAGCTGTATGTGACCACACCATCCAGGTTTATTCTGCTGGAGTTTGTAACGTCTGGAAGAAATAAAGAGTAAATTAAAACATGAGGATGATTTCACAGCTGATCAGTTTTCTGTTTGCTGACATTAACAAAGAGTCTAGTTACAGGAAATCTGTAAACAAGGAAACTACTCATACAACATTTAATAGGCGACAGGGGAACATGAAGTCATCCTGGTGGTTTAAGAGCCGTTAATGTCTTCTGTCTCCATGAACAGATAAATATTAACGGGAGCTTCAGACACAAATGAACAAGTAGCAGGAGCTAACGGACACGTGTGATTGGTTCTGAAACAACATTATTCAGAAATGAAGACTGAAACATGTTTCAATGACGGTGAATCGTTTGTAAATGAAGGCAGCACATTAAAGATGGAACGAACCATCAGATCAAACAGAGGAGACGAGCTGTTAAAGGTTTGTTAGAGACTGAGCTACGTACCTGAGACCAGGAGGAAGGCGTCCTCAACGTTAATGCTGTTATTTATTCTCCTGCCACAGTAGTAAAGCCTGACGTCCTCTGATGACACGTTTCTAATCACAAGTATGTTTCCTTTAATTAAATATTTAGTTTTAAACTCAGGGAGGTTGTAGGAAACTTTCTCTGTAGGAAAATGAGTACGAGCGATAGATAATCTGAACTGACGGAGGATTTCCATGGACCAGTAAACATCTGTATCCCTGATGGAGCAGTTCAAAGAGACGTCTTGACCCAGCTTCCCTCTGACCTCCTTCACGTTCTGGACCTCTGCACCGGTCAGAACCAGCGGCAGAACCAGCAGCATCATCACCAGGAGATCCATGATCAGGTTCAGACGTCTATGAAGCAGCACAGCTCTGAAGAGACTGAAGACAAGAGCTCTCCACTTCCTGTTTAGAAGTTGATTGTGACAAACCACATCAACCACCATCAACATTCACAGGACGCTCAGAGAGCAGAACTGAAACCCGTCACCTCCAGCCTTCACTCTGACACACTGTTTGACCACCTGTCCACTCCTGAAGCAGGTGGCATCATCCTGTTGAATCTAACAGCATCACACTGTCTCCACCAGGTTGTCTTCCTTCAATACATCCTGGTGCTGCACCTGAAACCAGATGTTTACATCCACTGTGTTAAAGACACATGAAGCTTTTTTCCTCACTGTCTGAAATTAAATCAGACTAACCCTCTCTTGTTCTAGAGTAGTTAGGATTACTAAAATAATTTCTATTTGCTAAATGCAACAATAATGACAGAGAATTTCTTAGAGAATGTTTTATAACTTTCTTCAAAGTCAGAAATGTACATACATGTCCTAAGTCTTTGGTAGCATTGCCTTTAAACTGTATGGCTTGGATCAAACGTTTCCTTCCACAAGCTTCTCTCAATAGTCTGGTCCGTTCCTCCTGACACAACTTGTGTAAGTGAGTCAGGGTTGTAGTCCACCTCGCTCTCTCACACCTTTTCAGATCTGACCACAAATGTTCTTTGTGACTGAGATCAGGGCTTTGTGATGGACACTGCAGAACATCGATTTGTTGTCCCTAAGCCATCTGTGTACAGGCTTTAATTTCCTGGCTGATGTCAGAATCAGAATCAGCTTTATTGGCGAAGTATGTGCACATACAAGGAATCTGACTCCGGTAACTTTACTCTCTTGTACAATACAGCTTAAATAGCGAAATAAGAATAGAATAAGAATGTCTTGAGATGTTGCTTCAGTATTTCCACATAATGTTCTTTTCTCATGGCGTTCCTCAAAACATCCCCACATGATGATGCTACCACCCCCATACTCCACAGATGGGACAATGTTCTCAGGCTTACAGGCTTCCCCCCTTTTCCTCCAAACATAACGATCGTCATTATGGACAGTTCCACTTTAGTTTCAACAGACCATAGGACATGTCTTAATACTTCATTGTTTAAAGACATAGTAATCTTTGGTAAATGGTAAATGTTCTTGCTTTTATATAGAGCTTTTCTACTTATTGGTACTCAAAGCGCTTTTACAGTCAGAGACACTCACACATTCACACAACCGGGGGTTCAGTGTCTTGCTCAAGGACACTGAACCCCCGCGTCTCTGACATGTGGCACATTCCGGGGAACGAACTGCTAACCCTCTGGTTCATGGACAACCCACTCAACCCACTGAGCCACAGTCGCAGTCGTGTGTGTAAACTTCCGACTTTGAAGAAATACAAATTCTCTCTCTCATTATTGTGGCATTTAGCAAATAGAAATCATTTTAGTAATCCTATCTGACCTAGAACAGGAGAAGGTTAGTCTGATTTAACTTCAGTGAGGAAAAAAAGTTTATGTCTTTTAACACAGTGGATGCAAACATCTGGTTTCAACTGTATTTGTAAATTCTCATACTTTGATGCCTCAATAGAGTCAGGAGAGAAAGAAAGAACAGAAGGAGCTCAGAGTTAATTTACACACGAGTGTTTACAGGAGTAACTGTGTTCACCTAACAGGTTTTCCTTGAGTTCCAGGACTATATAGACATGAGGCCAGGGTGAGATGAGGAGGAAGGTGTCCTCCACATTGATGATGTTACCGTTTTTCCTGCCACAGTAGTAAATCCTCTTGTCCTATGATGACGTTTTTAATTACAAGTCAGTTTCCTTCAAATATTTAATATCTGGTTTTAAAGTCACAAGAGTCGTAGTCAGACTGAAGGTAAACTGCAGCTGATTCCGAACTGATGGTGGACATCTGTATGGATGTGTTGCTCGGACAACCAAGGGTTTCAGAGAATGACAGATATTTGACGAGGATATGTCCTTTAAATGTCACATTAAGCAAGTAACCAGGACTGCCTTCTTTCATCTACGTAATATCATCAAAATTAGGAACATCCTGTCTCAGAGTGACGCTGAGAAACTAGTTCATGCATTTGTGTCTTCCAGACTGGATTATTGTAATTCATTACTGTCTGGATCCAAATAACTCTTTAAAAAGCCTCCAACTGATTCAAAATGCTGCATCCAGAGCATTGACAGGAATTAACCAGAGAGATCATATTACTCCAGTTTTAACTTCTCTTCACTGGCTCCCCTTAAAGTCTAGAATAGAATTTAAAATCCTCCTCCTTACATACAAGGCCCTCAAAGGCCTAGCTCCATCGTATCTTAAAGACCTCATTGTACCATATCATCCCAACAGATCACTTGGGTCTGAAAGTGCAGGCCTACTTGTGGTTCCTAGAATTTTAAAAAGTAGAATGGGAGGTAGAGCTTTCAGCTATCAGGCTCCTCTCCTGTGGAACCAGCTCCCAGTTTGGGTTCAGGAAGCAGACACTCTCTCTATTTTTAAGGTCAGGCTTAAGACTTTCCTTTTTGATCAAGCTTATAGTTAGGGCTGGACTAAACCATCCCTTAGTTATGCTGCTATAGGCCTAGGCTGCTGGGGGACAATGCACCAAACACATGTTCTCCTTCTTTCTTCTCTCTCCACTCTCGTGTCCTCCACTTTCTTTTCTCTGGCTCAGAGCTCCTCCCTCTAAATTCCTATCTGCTACTAGTCATGACATTCTGTGCTATTACTATGTAGAATGTTTACTGCTGCTCTCCCTTCTTCCGAGTATCTCTGGCCTGGAGTTGAGTGTTTCCTGTGGAGCTCCATACTACATCTGTTGTCGTGGTCTCATCATTCTGCCCAGTCTCCATGAATCCTGCTGTTATCCACTCCTACCAGAATGAACAATTCTCCAACCTGCCTATGATTCCTCTTATATTTTCTAACCGTCATTAACATCATTAGTTTGTACCATAGCATCCCATCTGTATGCTTTAGTCAGATGTGTGTATCTATGACAGATGTATGTTTATCTTGCTGTTCTCTTTCTCTGTCTGTACCCGGCTGGCCTTAGGCAGATGGGTCCCTCCATATGAGCTGGTTCTGGTTCTGGTTCTGGTTCTGCTCAAGGTTTCTTCCTGTTAAAAGGGAGTTTTTCCTGCCACCGTCTCCTTCAGGCTGCTCTGGGGGTTTCAGGCCGGGTCTTGTAAAGCGTCTTGAGACGATTTGTATTGTTATTGACGCTATATAAATAAAGCTGAATTGAATTGAATTAATGAAGCCATTTGATCTGGTAAACCGTGAAACAGGAAGTACAACGTTTCCATGGATACACTGGGCCGCAGCATTAACTGCCTATAGCTTCAGTCCGAGACATGTTGTGAGGAGATAATTCTGAACTTTCTTTGGACCTGTCATCAGAGGAAATAGGATGTTTTTTCCTTCTTCATTTACTGGACTCCTTCCTTCATTGACATGGATTCTCCTCATCACTGAAGATGTTACTGGTGACCAGGACCATGTTCTAATTCACACCATTACTAAATAAACTGGGTCCATTAACACCGAAGCTGCTCCACCTGAGGACGTCTTAAAAGATTACAAAGATCTGTAGACTAGTAACGGATTAACCAGTAAACTGTGGTTAATAAGGAGGAAGAAGAGGAGGAGGAGGAGGAGGAGGCTCCCTCTAGAGTAGTAACTCTCCAAGTAGACTCTGAACACAGACATCAGATTCTTTATTTCATTAATACACTGGCTAAATGTCCTTCAATGATGCACATGAGTCCTTCACACTATAGCAGATAAATATTCAGTATAACAAACAAATAAAAGTATAAATGTCTTTAAGCAGCTGCCAGAGAATAAATGAAAACAATCTAAGACTGAACAACGGTTTAACTTTTCTTTGGTTCTTTAGGTGAAATAAATAAATAAATGATGTTCAAAGTTATTCAGAATAAGTTCATCAGACCTGGTATCAACATCCTGACTGACAGCTGCTGTGTCTGATGGATCAGAACCTTCAACAGATGGTTTTGTTCTCAGAGACTCCTTTAGTTTTGTTCTCAGAGTCTCTTAGTTTTGTTCTCAGAGACTCCTTTAGTTTTGTTCTCAGAGTCTCTTAGTTTTGTTCTCAGAGTCTCCTTTAGTTTTGTTCTCAAAGTCTCCTTCAGTTTTGTTCTCAGAGTCTCTTTTAGTTTTGTTCTCAGAGTCTCTTTTAGTTTTGTTCTCAGAGTCTCTTAGTTTTGTTCTCAGAGTCTCTTAGTTTTGTTCTCAGAGTCTCCTTTAGTTTTGTTCTCAGAGTCTCCTTTAATTTTGTTCTCAGAGTCTCCCGACTTAATCATGTCATCATTTCTACTAGTGGATGAATGAATGAGTTAAACTCCTCTTCCTCAGATCAGCCCTGTTGAGTAGGTGGTCTTTAATGTGACCCAGACCACTTCCACATTATAGGAGGGTCAGGTGTGAATGGACTGTTCAGGACAGATGTTGACACCAGGTCTCTTCAAATAAACAATACATATATATATATATATATATATATATATATATATATATATGGTGGTGGTGGTAGCATTTTCCTTCATCGCCATGGTAACTAGTGTCTAATCTGGTCTGTGGTCACGGTGAAGAAGATGAAACACACAGAGTGCTCAGAGGGAAACAGGAAGTTCTACTGTACGTTAAAGAGGAGCATCAACAGAGGAGCAGAGAGGAGAACCAGGAGGAGGGAGTCCTTAACTGCTGAGCCACGTTCTAAACTACGTTCTGTTGGAGGAACAGTCTGAGGTTCTTCAACACGTCGACCTGCAACACAACACACGTCAGTCAGAGATGAGCTTCATGGTGACAGCGCCTCCTGTGGACGGGTGGGGCATCAGGGAGTCCAACAGGGGGCGCTGTTACACAAACTAAAATCTGATGAATAATGAATGAAGTCTGGTTTGACCTGAGACTCTGACGGTAATGTCCTTCTGGCCCACGTCCAGGATGTCACACCGGTAGGAGCCATCGTCCTCCTGCTGCAGCTTCTTCATGATGACGGAGAAGTTTCCCTTCTTGTACTCATCAGAGAAGCTGAACACTCGACCTTTGAACCTCTGGTCCTGTGACTGTCTGTCTTCTACATTGTCAACAATGTTGAGAACAATTTTGTCGTCTTTGTCCCTCCAAAAGACGGAGACCTTTTCAGGTAGACTGCTGACGTCTCCATGGACACAGGGCAGCAGGACGTTGTCTCCAATGAAACCTGTAACCTCCTGATGTTGGCAGGACACTGTGAGAGAACGGTTCAGGAGTTAGACATAACCCATATCTCAGCGTGTCCCTCAACACCGGTTCTTTCTGGTCTGTTTAAGGTGGACCTGATTCTCTGGTGGAGAACACACAGAGGAATGCAGGGAACCACTTCACAACAAAACAGAAAGTGAATGTGTCGCACATCACAGTTTAAATAAAGTTCAGTGAACAGTTTAACCTTTGACCTCCAGAGACACTGAAGCAGGAACTGATCCACCTTTAAACTCACCTGTGTATAAACAGCCAATCAGAACGGTCCAGACGGAGACTCTATGGAAAAACAAACACATGAATGAGGCACAACACAGTGACACCAGAACGAAACCGGAATAAACCAGAATAAAACCAGATCATCAAGAAGACAGACACTGAGACACAGGACATTCTGAGGACAGAGCAGTGACCTGATGTTTGTTATCTCAGTGACTTTAAACCGAGGGCTGTGACTGGACGACAGACGATCAGCTGAAAGTGATAGTACAGTGGTATGAAAAAGTTTGGGCACCCCTCTAAGATTTCATATTAATTTGCTCTAACTTTATAAAAGACGATCACAGCAACAAGATTTTATTTCCTACAGAGATGTAGACATTTGAGTGTTTTACAGACCAAAATTCTCAGAGTATCATGAAAAAGGCTATTTAACAGAGGACATTGCTGGCTGTGCTTGTCCTATGCTCCTGGCAACATGGGGGCATCAAAACAACTCTCCACTGACCAAGAAACTAAGATAATTCATTATCATGAATTAGGAGAAGGGTACAAGAAATTATCAAGAAGGTTTGGGATGTCTATCTCCACAGTCAGAAATATGGTGCAGAAATGGAAGAACAGAAGAACAGTCATTGTGAAGGAAAGATGTGGTAGGCCAAAACAAATACTGGAAAGACACAGACGAAGGATGGTTAGAATGGTCACAGACAAGCCACAGACCACCTCCAGAGAACTACAAGAACATCTGGCTACTGATGGTGTAGTTGTTCATCGTTCCACAATCCAGCGCACTTTGCACCAGGAAAAGCTCTTTGGAAGGCTGATGCTCAAAAAGCCTTTCCTGAGTGTTCGTCACAAGAAGAGTCGCATGAGGTATGAAAAAGCACATCTGGACAAGCCAGAAGCATTTTGGAAAAAAATACTGTGGTCAGATGAGACTAAGATGGAGTTATTTGGTCAGAACAAGAGGAGGTATGCATGGAGAAAAAAACACACTGAATTCCATGAGAAGAACTTATTGCCTACTGTGAAATATGGTGGAGGGTCCATCATGTTATGGGGCTGTGTGGCTAGCACAGGGACTGGAAACCTTGTTAAAGTTGAGGGCCACATGAATTCCTCTCAGTATCAGCAGATTCTTGACAAGAATGTTCAAGAATCTGTCACAAAGTTGAAGCTACGCCGGGGTTGGATCTTTCAGCAGGACAATGATCCCAAGCACTGTTCAAAATCCACCAAGGAATTCATGCAGAAGCACAAGTACAATCTTCTGGAATGGCCATCCCAGTCCCCAGACCTTAACATCATTGAAAATGTATGGATTGATTTGAAGCAGGCTGTTTACGCACGGAAGCCAAGAAACCTGACTGAACTGGAGGCGTTTTGTTTGGAGGAATGGGCCAAAGTACCACCTGCCAGACTTCAGGGACTTGTCAGTGGCTATAGGAGGCGTCTACAGGCTGCTCTTGCAGCAAAAGGAGGGTCTATTAAATATTAATGGAATTATTTCTTTGGGGTACCCACATTTATTTGTTTAAATATTCATCAAAATGTTTCTGTTGGACCAATGAAAATGATTTCACTACTGAGATGTTTCTGTTTCCATAAGGTATAACATTTGTTAAAATAAAGTTGCTGCTTCAAAAGCTCAGCAAGTGACAAACTGATGCAATGATTTTCCTAAGGGGGGCCCAAACTTTTTCATACCACTGTATCAGAAAGCATTCAGACTCTACCACGTAGAACCACTGACTGAACAGTTCACAACCTCCATCAATGGAAAGACACACACCGGAGCTTCAGAGAACCGGTTGCCATGACGACTTGGAGCAGTCAGGTGGACGGCCCGGGACCGTGGATAACCCAGCTCCATGGCAACAGGTTTCACTTCCAACACGACCCCAGTGCACAAAGTAAGGATATATACATATATAAATATACATATCTATGAATACATCTATATAAATATTATGGCATGCCATTCAGAAAATTAATCTTTGAATATAATGAATTAAAGTTTGAAAATATTGAATGGAAGTTGACTTCACAGCAGTGCCTGCGGTCATCTTGTTTAGCGTGTGGATGCTGCAGCAAAAAGTGACAGAGTGACAACGAGTCAGGCCGCTAGCATCTCGTTGCGGCAACATTAAACAATGAGGGCATGAAACACACTGGCAAATCCGCGTACGGGCCAAAATCCTCCCAATACCCTATCCGTTCTTCTAACAAAGAAGTTCACTTCTTTTTAACCGTGGCAGAACTATTAACGGAACACTCTGTTGTGTGTAGAGGTCTGTATTTAGGTCTGTATGGTTAGCTTCACATCTATACAGTTTTCAGGTGATTTAATGAAGGCAAAACACAGTGAATGGCCGTGCGTAACGGCCCTGCGCCCTGACGCGGCTCTTCTCCGGGACTGGAGAAGCTGCTGCGGCTACAGGGATTTCGTGAAGTAAAAGAGAAGCTCTTCATGTATTGTTTTGATGCAAAAAGTAGGCTATTGAACGTATTTGATGATCGGCGACACATTATAAATACCCGGCTGGCCTTAGACAAATGGTTCCTCCATATGAGCTGGTTCTGGTTCTGGTTCTGGTTCTGGTTCTGCTCAAGGTTTCTTCCTGTTAAAGGGAGTTTTTCCTGCCTCCGTCTCCTTCAGGCTGCTCTGGAGGTTTCAGGCCGGGTCTTGTAAAGCGTCTTGAGACGATTTGTATCGTTATTGACGCTATATAAATAAAGCTGAATTGAAAAATTGAATTGTCAGCTTTGGGCACGTCACTCACACAGCGGAATGCAGAAATGAGCGAACTTCTTAGAAGAACGGGCAAGATATTGGGCAGGGGTATCGGGAGGATTTTGGACCGTACGCGCATTCGCCAGTGTGTTTATTATGCCCTCATCGTTTAATGTTGCCGCAACGAGATGCTAGCGGCCTGACTCGTTGCCACTTTTTGCTGCAGCATCCACACGCTAAACAAGATGCCGTGAAGTCTGACGTCAGTCAAAGTTCATTCAATATATTCAAAGATTAATTTCCCGAACGGCACGCCATAATATACATATATACATCTATATAAATATATACATATATAAATATGCACAACTATAAATACATACATATACATCTCTACGTCAAGAAAATTAATCAGGATTAAAATCTTCTGTGTGTTTACACATGTGAGCAATTTGTTGCTGTTGGTTTAACTGAACAGAAATCAATACACAATAACACAAAATATGAGCTATATATATTTATATATATATATATATATATATATATATATATATATATATATATATATATATATATATATATATGTACACATATATATATATAAATATATATATATATGTGTACATACACTACCGTTCAAAAGTTTGGGGTCACATTGAAATGTCCTTATTTTTGAAGGAAAAGCACTGTACTTTTCAATGAAGATAACTTTAAACTAGTCTTAACTTTAAAGAAATACACTCTATACATTGCTAATGTGGTAAATGACTATTCTAGCTGCAAATGTCTGGTTTTTGGTGCAATATCTACATAGGTGTATAGAGGCCTAGTTCCAGCCACTATCACTCCAGTGTTCTAATGGTGAAATGTGTTTGCTCATTGGCTCAGAAGGCTAATTGATGATTAGAAAACCCTTGTGCAATCATGTTCACACATCTGAAAACAGTTTAGCTCTTTACAGAAGCTACAAAACTGATCTTCCTTTGAGCAGATTGAGTTTCTGGAGCATTACATTTGTGGGGTCAATTAAACGCTCAAAATGGCCAGAAAAAGAGAACTTTCATCTGAAACTCGACAGTCTATTCTTGTTCTTCGAAATGAAGGCTATTCCATGCGAGAAATTGCTAAGAAATTGAAGATTTCCTACAACGGTGTGTACTACTCCCTTCAGAGGACAGCACAAACAGGCTCTAACCAGAGTAGAAAAAGAAGTGGGAGGCCGCGTAGCACAACTGTGCAAGAAGATAAGTTCATTAGAGTCTCTAGTTTGAGAAACAGACGCCTCGCAGGTCCCCAACTGGCATCTTCATTAAATAGTACCCGCAAAACACCAGTGTCAACATCTACAGTGAAGAGGCGGCTGCGGGATTCTGGGCTTCAGGGCAGAGTGGCAAAGAAAAAGCCATATCTGAGACTGGCCAATAAAAGAAAAAGATTAAGATGGGCAAAAGAACACAGACATTGGACAGAGGAAGACTGGAAAAAAGTGTTGTGGACGGACGAATCTAAGTTTGAGGTGTTTGGATCACAAAGAAGAATGTTTGTGAGACGCAGAACAAATGAAAAGATGCTGGAAGAATGCCTGACGCCATCTGTTAAGCATGGTGGAGGTAATGTGATGGTCTGGGGTTGCTTTGGTGCTGGTAAGGTGGGAGATTTGTACAGGGTAAAAGGGATTCTGAATAAGGAAGGCTATCACTCCATTTTGCAACGCCATGCCATACCCTGTGGACAGCGCTTGATTGGAGCCAATTTCATCCTACAACAGGACAATGACCCTAAACACACCTCCAAATTGTGCAATAACTATTTAGAGCAGAAGCAGGAAGCTCATATTCTATCGGTGATGGAGTGGCCAGCGCAGTCACCAGATCTGAACCCCATTGAGCTGTTGTGGGAGCAGCTTGACCGTATGGTACGCAAGAAGTGCCCATCCAACCAATCCAACTTGTGGGAGCTGCTTCTGGAAGCGTGGGGTGCAATTTCTCCAGATTACCTCAACAAATTAACAGCTAGAATGCCAAAGATCTGCAATGCTGTAATTGCTGCAAATGGAGGATTCTTTGACGAAAGCGAAGTTTGATGTAAAATCTTATTTCAAATACAAATCATCATTATTTCTAACCTTGTCAATGTCTTGACTCTATTTTCTATTCATTTCACAACGTATGGTGGTGAATAAGTGTGACTTTTCATGGAAAACACAAAATTGTTTGGGTGACCCCAAACTTTTGAACGGTAGTGTATATACACATATATATATATTTATATATATATATATGTTTTCACATATATATATATATATATTTATATATATATATATATATATATATATATGTGAAAACATATATATATATATATTTATATATATATATATGTTTTCACATATATATATATATATATATTTATATATATATATATATATATATATATATGTGAAAACATATATATATATATATATTTATATATATATATATGTTTTCACATATATATATATATATATATTTATATATATATATATGTTTTCACATATATATATATATATTTATATATATATATATGTGTACATATATATACACATATTAAGAGTGAGGAGTCATGTGCCGATTTGGGTTGATTTAGGTTGATTTGGGCGGGGTCTGAGCCGGTCGGCCTTGATGGTAGGAGACGCTATTGGTTGCCAGGGGCAACGCCTTCAGAACTTAACGGAGGAGCGACGAAACATTCCAGAACTCTTTAATTTTTGCGCGTTTATTATTTCGGCGGGACAGATACAGGAAGAAAAGTAAGAAAAGGTAAGAAAGTAAAGCAATGGATGAAGTTAAGGTGAACGAAAATGGACCTTGCAGGAACAAGCTACACCTGCCGCAAAACAGCGGTTTTGGAGAAGCTCTCAGACATTAAACACATAGACCCATACGAGCTCCCTGCAGCGGAACGGCACAGAAACCTGGACCATTTACCTCCGTGCACGTATATAGATATGATAAATTACCTTGTTTTTGATGTGAGTTACTACACGATGCAGGAGTTTAAAAGCCACAAGTCTTTGGGAAGTTACGAGGTTTTCTGCTGTGGGTGGGTTCAGCCTCCGGGTGGTGAAAACAGCATTGTACTGGCAAAAGTAAGTTTTCTTAACATGCGTTTTAATGTGTCGTAATTACATTGCATTTAGCAGACACTTCTTGACTCAAATGACAAAGTAATTAACTGCGACTGCTTCGTAAACACTAGATTGCGACGAGATGTGACGAGATGCGACGAGATGTGACGAGATGTTCAATGTACACAAACGTTTCCAACATGTTTTGATGCAGGCTAAAGCTGTGTACGTATGTTTAGGTATTTAGTTGTAATTTGATTTTAGCCCAGTGACACATACTGTACCAGGCATAGACTGTATAGAACCAGGTTTTTGTGTTGGGGGCTGCAAAGTGACAAACCAGTTCTGGGTTGGCTAGGGTAACCAACTAGCCAACGCTGAACTCTTACTATGCTTTACTTTCTTACTTTTCTTGTATCGGTCCCGCCGAATTAATAAACGCCTAAAAATGAAAGAGTTCTGGAATGTTTCGTCGCTCCTCCGTTAAGTTCTGAAGGCGTTGCCCCTGGCAACCGATAGCGTCTCCTACTATCATGGCCGACCGGCTCAGACCCCGCCCTAATCAAGGGGAGGGGCTCTGTACCATGACGACAACTCCTCATTGTCAATAAATATATATATATATATATATATATATATATATATATATATGTGTACATACACACACACACACAGTGGTGGACAGTAACAAAGTAAATCTGGTTGAGTACTGTACTTAAGTACAGTTTTTGAGTATCTGTACTTTACTTGAGTATTATTTTTGAGGGATACTTTTACATTTGAAGAACAAATATTGTTCTTTTTACTCCACTACATTTCTGTTGATGCTCTCGTTACTCTACTTTCAGCTCACGTCAGCTGATTATTTTTTTATGTTTTTTCCAAAATTCAGAGAAAATAAACCGTTTCTCCTGATTCGCATGCATATGGCAATGCAGGAAGAAAGTGGAGAAACACCTGGAGAAGCTCGAGCACTGTGGCCTTATCTCAGTGTTTATGATTTTTGACACAAAAACGGATTCGTTTCAGTTTAAATGTTTGTTGTGTTTAACGTGAACAAATCACGGCTACAAGAACTCGTCTCCAAAAAACACGTCACGGTTTGTAAAGTAGCTACTGACATTAGCTAGCTTAATGTTTGTTAAACTGATGAACATTTTAAACATAACTGTATAAAGATAGAGAAGGAGTGGATTGTATGATGACAATAAAGCTTCTTTACTTTCATGTATTTCCTGAGATACTTTTTAATTCAATTCAATTCAGTTTTATTTATATAGCGTCAATAACAATACAAATCATCTCAAGACGCTTTACAAGACCCGGCCTGAAACCCCCAGAGCAGCATGAAGGTGACGGTGGCAGGAAAAAAACTTAAACAGGAAGAAACATTCAACAGAACCAGAACTAGAACCAGAACTAGAACTAGAACCAGCTCATATGGAGGAATCATTTACCTAAGACCAGCCGGGTACAGACAGAGAAAGAGAACAGCAAGATAAACATACATCTGTCATAAATACACATATCTGACTAAAGCATACAAGTTGGATGCTATGATTCAAACTAATGATGTTAATGATGGTTAGAAAATGTAAGAGGAATCATCGGCAGGTTGGAGAATTGTTCATTCAGGTAGGAGTGGATAACAGCAGGATTCATGGAGACTGGGCAGAATGATGAGACCACGACAACAGATGTAGTATGGAGCTCCACAGGAAACACTCAACTCCAGGCCAGAGATAGTAATAAATACTTTTACTTAAGTAATTTTTTTAAGCAAATACTTTAGTACTTTACTTAAGTAATATTTCGACTGAGCTACTTTTACTTGTATTGGAGTAATATTTGACAGGAGTATCTGTACTTTTACTCAAGTAGTGAAGGTGTATGTGTGTATATATATATATACACACATACACATATATGTATTAATACGTGTTATACATATGTATATTTAAAATAGTAAAGTCACAGCTTGTTTGTAAACAGTACCTTAACATTAATCTCCAACATGAAATCACGTGACTTACTGTAAACCGAGCAGAGCTAGCTAAAGTTGGCTAGCTAAGAGCTAGCTAAAGTTGGCTATAGCGGCTAGTTAAGAGCTAGCTAAAGTTGGCTAGCGGCTAGTCAAGAGCTAGCTAAAGTTGGCCAACTATAAACAGAACTGGACCTGGACCTGGTTCTGGTTCTGGTCATTTCGTGACTGCTTCAGTTTTACAGACAGACTTCACAGAGTTTAGATTTCAGAACATCTAAACTAACTAACTAACTTCGGCTAGCTAGCATCTAGCTAAATGAGCTAACTGTGACTTTTTGGGCAGTTGACCCATTTCCGGTTTTATTTCACAAATTTTAACAAACTGACCTCATGAAACCACACATTCTGGTTCTCCCGGTTCTCCCGGTTCTCCTGGGATAAACTAAATGTAGCTGTTATTCCTGCTGTTCAGGAAAGTTCAGCTCCCATGAAAAAAATACCGGAAGTGGGCAGGGCAAGTACCACTTCCGGGTTCAAACCAGTTTTTCCGGTTTTAATTATTGTTATAATAATTAAATCAATGTTTCCACTTTGTGTCTGAAGAATGAGAAACTTTATTCTGTGTTTCTACCAGAAACAGATGAATTTCAGAGGTTTTAGTGTCGTACTCGTGTGAAAGGCATCTTCATCCTCTTCTTCCTCTTCATCGCTGTAAACTGCGTGTCCTCACTGCGCCTGCGTGAAAATAACACCGTGAAAACCAGTTTAGCGTCGTCTTTGTTTATTACTAACACATCATTTAAACTGAGCTAGAAGGAGTAAATATAAATATAAATATAAATATATCAAACTTCTATCACATGTCATCTAAATCCTGACCCGTCTTCAACAACAACATCAACATATGATCTTATTTCCACAGCGTCAACAGGAAGTAACTCTCTAGTTAATGAATCTCTGAGCTGAAGTTACAGGTCAGACGTGTCTTGATTAGTTCATCTGGTTAATGATTAAATACAGAATTGGTTCCTCTTAATATTATACTGTGAAGAGTACAGGCCCTACACAGAACCCTGAGGAACTCCAGTCTAACGTGGTTCCTTAAAACCTGAGCACACTTTTGGAGCGTTGAATAAAATAAAGAAACAGGAACAATAATGTGTTCATAGGTCAGAACAGGACGTCCTGACCAGCATGGTTAGCAAGCTAGCAACATAGCAACAGGCTAACAGCTCTACTCTCCATAATAGTACCATCATCATACAGATACAGACAGATGACAGCAGCATACCTGTGACTCTGACTGGACTCCTGGTGGATCATTATTATCAGCAGTGACAGCTGGAAGAACAGCTGACTGGAGACGTTGTTGTACTGGTCTTAGAGGGAGGACACTGCAACCAGAACCAAGGCTGAACCAGCTGGTTGACTGATGTCTGGTAGCGTCCTCTAGAGACAGGACAAGGACCAGGACCAGGACCAGGACAAGACTGGCAACACAAACACCAGCATGAGTCCTCGACTTGATCCGTAATCAGCGAAGGAGGAAATGTGCGGCGGCGTTTTGAAGAAGTGGAGCTGGTCTGCAGCAATCGCTTGATTTCAGGATCCTCTTCAAACTGAAACTGGACCAGAGGAAGTGGTTCAAGCTCCGTCCTTTAAACTCTGTCAGGACGGCAGACGGTCCTCCTCATCTAATCAGAGCTTTTATTGTGAAACATCATGTAGAGGATGCTGGAACTTAAGTCCTCTTCCTTAAAATGCTAATGAGTGACTAGCCACGCCCCCTTCATTAAGTTGGAATAAAACATTTTGACCTATTCTCATGAAATCATTGAGACGAATTTTTTTTACAACAAATCAGGAAACCAACAAGGACCCAGAGGGGGCGGAGCTTAAACACCTTGTTGTCTGTAATTTATTGTTGTTTGTCCTTGAATGGCAATAAACGTCTGGAAT
>SRSE01000629.1:0-27784 GCA_005024645.1 Planiliza haematocheilus | reverse complement strand
ATCAGAATCAGATCAGCTTTATTGGCCAAGTATGTGCACATACAAGGAATTTGACTCTGGTAACTTTTACCTCTCTGGTACAGTACAAACTTAAATAGCGAAATAAGAATAAAATAAAACACAATAAAATAAATCTCAATCTGTACATATAAAATATAGGTAATATATACACCGGGGTCATTGTACAGTGAATATTTACAGGGCAGAGTCATTGTTTATTGTTCATGTGGATGGTCTCCTCGCTCTGTGACTGCTCAGAGTTCATCAGAGCGACAGCCCGGGGGAAAAACCTGTCCTTGTGGCGGTGGTTTTGGCGTACAAGTGCTCTGTAACGCCGGCCTGAGGGGAGGAGTCTTAACAGTTTGTGACCAGACAGTGATGGACGTGGTCAGGACAGACTGGACTATTGCAGTGTAGAATATGATCAGCAGCTCCTGAGGCAGGTTGAACTTTCTGAGCTGGCGCAGAAAGTTCAACCAGTCAAAGCAGGCCTGTAACTGCATCTTTGACTCGTCTGTCCATCTCTTCACAGTTTTCACTGCAGGATTAGCAGATTTCAGCTTTTGCCTGTAGGATGGGATGAGGTGGACCAGGCAGTGGTCAGAAAGTCCCAAAGCAGCACGGGGACAGAGCGATATGCGTCCTTTATTGTGGTGTAGCAGTGGTCCAGAGTGTTCATGTCCCTGGTGGGACACGTCACGTGCTGTCTATATTTTGGCATTTCGACCTTTAGATTTGCTCTGTTAAAATCCCCGAGAATGATTAGCAGAGAGTCCGGGTGTGTTTTCTCCACGTCTGTAATCTGGTCGGCGAGGTGATGTAACGCCTCCGTTACGCACGCCTGCGGTGGAATGTACACACCGACCAGCACAAACGATGCGAACTCCCGCGGTGAATAAAATGGTCTACAGTTTATGAAGAGTGATTCCAAGTGAGGGCTGCATAACTTCTTTAGCACTGTGACATCTGTACACCAACCTTCGTTAATGTAGAAGCACGTTCCTCCACCCTTTGACTTCCCAGACAGTTCCGTGCAGCGGTCCGCACGGAACAGCTGGAAGCCCGGCAGCCGTAGTGCGCTGTCCGGGATGTGTTCGCTGAGCCAGGTTTCAGTGAAGCACAGGGCGGCTGAACGGCAAAAGTCTGAGTTCTTGGTTAGGAGAAGAAGCAGTTCCACCATTTTGTTAGCCAGAGAGCGGACGTTTCCCAAGTGTATGGACGGGAGAGCGGTGCGCAATCCCCGCTGTCGCAGCTTGACGAGCGCTCCAGCTCGTTTTCCCCACCGGCGTCTCCGTCTAAATCCACAGAGCGCTGCTGCTCCTCCAACCAAAATCTCCAAAAAACAGTCTGGCTGGCTGAAAACCGGTGAAAAACTACACTTAGAAAATTTCCCTCTGCCTCCTCTCTTCGCGCCCCTGCTAGTCCAACCATTTTTTACACGCAGCCGACCACGGGGCGCCTTCCTCGGCTTGTGCTGGTCAGACATGCCGCTGATTTTTCACGGTCCCCCCCAGCTGGCTCAGCGCACTGCAGCTCAAGCAGACAGGTCCTGATCAGACTCCAGACTGCCTGTTGTGTCACATATAGCATAATGAGAGGCAGAGCTGGTGTAATTTTGCCAGTTTTGCAGGTAAATGTCTTGTGTGCACGAATGCGTCTCTGCTGGCGAGATAAAGCGATTTGGTCATTTCTGCTCAGAACAGCCGGGCTGAGCTCCACCCTGGCTCACAATACATCATTTTAATCAGTTGCCTCACATATAGCCTAATGAGAGGCAGAATTGGTGTAATTTCGCCAGTTTCGCAGGTAAATATGCTGTGTGTACAAATATCGCTTCTCTCGGCGAGATAAAGCGATTTGGTCATTTCTGTTTAAAACGGCCGTGCTGACCTCCACCCTGGCTCCCAATGCATCATTTTGATCAGTTTTTATTACAATCAGTCCGAATGGGGTGTGGGATGAGGCGGAGATGCCTGTCTTCGCCTTCCACGGGGGGTGAGTGGAGGCCGACCGCGCAGCCGAACACAGTGCGCCTTCCTCGGCTTGTGGTGGTCAGACATGCCGCTGATTTTTCACGGTCCCCCCCAGCTGGCTCAGCGCACTGCAGCTCAAGCAGACAGGTCCTGATCAGACTCCAGACTGCCTGTTGTGTCACATATAGCATAATGAGAGGCAGAGCTGGTGTAATTTTGCCAGTTTTGCAGGTAAATGTCTTGTGTGCACAAATGCGTCTCTGCTGGCGAGATAAAGCGATTTGGTCATTTCTGCTCAGAACGGCCGGGCTGAGCTCCACCCTGGCTCCCAATAAATCATTTTTTCAGTTTTTATTACAATCAGCTCGAATGGGATGTGAGTGTTTTGGGTCTGATAAATGCACGCATCCCCGGAGCTCAGCGCTCGTTTGCATGTATAAGCTCAAAAATTGCCACAGTTATCCAAGTAACGTGAGAGCGATCAAAGGAACCATAACTGATTAAATGAGCCATTCGCAGTGTCACTGTACCGGCCGTGTGTACTTAGATTTGCATGGCTTAATCTTTGAGACAAGCATATGCTACTGGCAGGATCAACCAGGTAGCCCAACCGTCTAAACCTCCCCAGTCGGGCGGGTGGAGGCAGGCCCCGGGCGAGCGGGGCTAGCCTGACCCACCCACCGCGAGCCGGAGGCGGTCTGGTCTGGGTTGGCCTCACCGGGGGTCTCGGAGGAACCGGGGCCCGCGGCTCGGCTCGGCTGCTTCATCCCTCCCTCCGGGGAGGGATGTATATATACACAACATACACGCTTATGTCCTGTTCGCTTTGAGAACACCGAGTTGCTTCTGGAGACGGCGCCGCAGTCTGCAGGAGCTGCCCCCCTCCCGACGGGATGGGGGGGTCCGGGACACCCTGCGACGGACTCCGTGGAAGGACCGCTGTGAGGAGAGAGACGGGGCGTCTCGGTCTCGCTACCAATGGGTGTCAGGCACCGGGATGCGGGATGCGGAGGACCGCAAGAGTCGCAGCCCCGGGCCGTGGGAGGCGAGCATGCTGGCCGGGGGAACCGACCGCAGAATGCGCCCTGGAGGTCCAGGGGCCCGCGGAGGCCCTCCGATGGCATGCCACGAATGCCGTTCGGTCAGTGGAAAAGCGAGCCTCGCACTGCCTGGAGGTCAACAGTTTTTGAAAATTGCCTTGCCTGTAAATCTGCTGGAGGTGGTCGAAGTTTATGGATACCACTGCTTGACACCGGAGGAAGGGCACAAGCCCCAAAGGTCCCCAGCTCTGTCCCTTCTCCCGGTCTGAAAACACTTTGAAATTTTAACGGCCCCTGGTAGTCCAACCACACTCTACACTTAGAATATTTCCCTCTGCCTCCTCTCTTCGCGCCCCTGGTAGTCCAACCACCCTCTACACTTAGTGCATTTCCCTCTGCCTCCTCTCTTCGCGCCCCTGGTAGTCCAACCACACTCTACACTTAGAATATTTCCCTCTGCCTCCTCTCTTCCCGCCCCTGGTAGTCCAACCACCCTCTACACTTAGAATATTTCCCTCTGCCTCCTCTCTTCGCGCCCCTGGTAGTCCAACCACCCTCTAGACTTAGAACATTTCCCTCTGCCTCCACTCTTCGCGCCCCTGGTAGTCCAACCACCCTCTACACTTAGAATATTTCCCTCTGCCTCCTCTCTTCGCGCCCCTGGTAGTCCAACCACCCTCTACACTTAGAATATTTTCCTCTGGCTCGGCTCGGCTCTGAGGAAGGGCACAAGCCCCAAAGGTCCCCAGCTCTGTCCCTTCTCCCGGTCTGAAAACACTTTGAAATTTTTTTTTTTTGAACAAATGCTTTTATTGATATTTCAAGCTTTACATACTTAAACACACTTACAAAATTATTCTTGTTAAAAGCTTTACATTTTTTTTTTTTGTTCCATATCTGAGTGAAAAAATAGAAAACGCCAAAAATAGGAACAGCATGAACAGAGAACCTATCGGCAAGGTTATTCCATATTTTTATGACAGTGTCAGAGGTCTGAAAGTTAAAATAAATGGTTGAATAGATAATAAGAATATTGATAATTATGTAAAAATCAAATTGAGTAGAATTTTCATGGTGATTGATACTCATGAAGTGAAATAATAAAAACAGAAATACACCCTTTTACTTTTGAGGGTCCAGGCCTGTAGGTGTCTATGCTGAATCAGCTAGGTGTCCTGTAATGTTAGTCCAAAGTAAGTAATTAATGGAGTCCACCTCCTCTTGAATAAGGCCATGTCAAGGTTGAGCTTTGCTGTTATTTTTTCCATTGTGTATACCCTAAGAAGCCTTTCTTTCCATTGATCAACAGTCGGAGGTAATGGCTTACACCAGGACATAGTTATCATCTTTCTTGCCACCATTATGATGACTTTGAATAGATACATTTTTTCTTTACATAAAAAGTCACAGGGAAGCACTCCAAGAACAAAGACCAGCGGGTCATTCCTTATATTAGTTTGTAAAATGTTATAGATTTCCGCCTGGATCCCCTCCCAGTACATTTTCAGTTTAGGACAATCCCAGAAAATGTGTGTGTGATCTCCAATTTGTCCGCATTGTCTCCAGCAAAGATTTGTCTTTGTTTTGTCAAATTTGGAGATAATAAATGGAGTTTTGAAAAAGCGGAGATTCACTTTCCATATGAATTCTTTCCATGTGGGGCTGCTGGTCAGTTTATGACCATTCTCACATACCTGTTCCCAAATCTGGTCCTCAATCACAACATTCATTTCTAGTTCCCACTTTTCCTTTATTCCAAGAGAGCTCCCCGCTACAATTGTCTGTAGTAATTTGTATAGATGTGAAACAATTTTTTTACCATCCCCTTTCTTTATCATCTTGATGAAGAAAACTTCTAAATCAGAAGACTGCGATGTAAGAAATTGCCATTCTTTATGCGAAGTCAGGTAGCTTCTCAATTGCAAAAACCTGTAGAAATCTGTGGATATCAAGCCAAATTTTTCCTGTAATTGGTTAAATGATTTCAGGGTGTCACCATCAAATAAGTCCTCAATAAAAATAAGCCCCTTATTTTCCCATTCTTTAAATCTTGAATCAAAATGTCTAGGTTTGAAATCTATTATCTCGGAAATTTTCATTGCCCTAGATATAGACTGTGGTGCATTTATTATTTTTTTTACATAATTTAAAACCTTATGTGTGCACTTCATCCAGATATTTGAAATTTTATACTTTGTCCATATCTCATTTGAGCAGAATGGTAATGCTTGTAGTGAGACTCCAGGGCACGAATTTTGCTCTAGAGATAGCCATGTTGTTTCTTTGTTTTGTTTCAACCATTCTACTGCCCCGTGTAATTGTGCAGCCCAGTAATATAATTTCAAATTTGGTACATTTAGACCACCACGTGCTTTACTGTTGGTCAAGTGCGTAAATTTGATTCTGGGTTTCTTTTTCTGCCAAATAAAAGAAGAAATCATTTTTTGTAACTTTTTGAATTTAGCTGCAGAAATCCAAATAGGAAGAGACAGAAACAAGTATAACAGTCTGGGTAGAATGTTTGTTCTAACTGTCTCAATCCTACCAAAGAAGGATAGTGGCAATAATTCCCATCTTTCCAGGTCTTTTTGTATCTGTTCTATTAATTTCACATAATTCAAATTGTACAGTTGAGATGCATTCAGGGAAATAATTATTCCCAAGTATCGAAATCCCTGAGGTGACCAGTTAAATTTGACCTTATCAGATAGTTCTGATGGCCAGCACCCATTTAACATCAAGGCTTCAGATTTCGATTCGTTGACTTTATAGCCTGAGGCCACACCAAAGTCTTTCAAAACTTTTAAAAGTTCAGGTATAGAAGTGCTGGGATCTCTAATGTACAAAATGACATCATCCGCGTATAATGATAGTTTGTGATCCTTTGTCTTGTCTGATATACCTAGAATTAATGGGTTACTTCTAATTAGTTCTGCTAAGGGTTCAATACTTATAGCGAACAAAATTGGGGACAGGCAGCAACCTTGACGTGTTCCTCTTTTTAATAGAAAACTATCTGAGATATGACCGTTGACACGGACTCTGGAAGTGGGGTTTTTATATAGGACTTCGAACCACTCAGTAAATGTTTCATCAAATCCCATTTTACTTAGGACATGCTCCAGAAATAGCCAGTCCACCCGATCAAATGCCTTCTCGGCATCAAGCCCGAGAAGCATTGATGGGTGAGACTGTGATTGGGCAGTTGATATTACGTTAAGCGTGCGCCTAATGTTGTTTATTCCCAGTCTTCCAGGTATAAAGCCGGTCTGATCTGGGTTAATCAACTTGTTGATGATCTTCTGGAGTCTTTTTGCTATTATAGCGCTCAATATCTTAACGTCATTGCATAACAAACTTATTGGCCTATATGAGGCACAATGTGTGGGATCTTTCCCTTCTTTGTGTATGACCGAGATAACCGCCTCTCCCCATGTTCTAGGTGGGTCTCTCGCATTCAGCGCATAGTTATATACTCTATGTAGAAGGGGAATCATCTCGGCTTGAAAACATTTATAAAACTCCCCGGGAAACCCATCCGGGCCTGGCGATTTGTTATTTTTGAGCTTTTTAATAGTGTTTTTTATTTCTTCTTCAGTGATAGTTTCTATCATAGCTTTAGATTCAGTTTGGTCCAGTTTGGTAAGGTTAATTTGTTGGAGAAGTTGTTTAATTTTTTCTGATTTATTGGGGGAGGTTGTTGAATCATAAAGTTGTTCATAATAATTAGAAAAGGCGTTGGCTATTTCTTTGGGGTGAGACACCAATTTTTTTGAGTTTGGGCAAGTAACTTTTTGTATCGTTCGGCTTGCTTGTGCTTTTCTTAATTGGAAAGCGAGCAGCCTACTTGCTTTATTCCCTTGTTCGTAATACTTTTGACTAGTGAAGCGTAAGGCCCCCTCTGCTTTGTATGTTAATAAATCATTTAATTGCTGTCTACATTTACTTAGTTCTATGAAAATAGTGTCCTTATTTGTTTTTTTGTGTTCTGTCTCTAATTTCTTGATTTGTTCTTCTAATAACCTTTGATCTTTTTCGCGTTCCTTTTTCAATTTAGAGGATAATGATATAATTTTGCCCCTTAACACTGCTTTCGCTGTGTCCCACAAGGTGGAAGGGGAGACTTCATTATTATCATTTATGTCAAGAAAATTTTTAAATTCGTTTTTTATATCTTGAACCACCTCCAGGTTATTTAAAAGTGACACATTTAATCTCCATAGTTTCCGAGTCTTATTTTGGTCCATACATAATGACATAACCACTGGGCCATGATCTGAAAGGGTTTGGGGCTCAATGTTGCATTCATCCACTCTATGGGCTTCTTGTTTTGAAATACAGAAATAATCAATTCTTGAGTGACTCTTATGAACTCTCGAGAAGTGAGTGTAATCTCTGGTCGCACTTTGAAATTTTAACGGCACCGGGAGAAGGGCACAAGCCTCTAGCTCCTCTCTCCGCGCCCCTGGTAGTCCAACCACCCTCCACACTTAAAATATTTCCCTCTGCCTCCTCTCTTCGCGCCCCTGGTAGTCCAACCACCCTCTACACTTAGAATATTTCCCTCTGCCTCCTCTCTTCGCTCCCCTGGTAGTCCAACCACCCTCTACAGAATCAGAATCAGAATCAGCTTTATTGGCCAAGTATGTGCACATACAAGGAATTTGACTCTGGTAACTTTTACTCTCTGGTACAGTACAAACTTAAATAGCGAAATAAGAATAAAATAAAACACAATAAAATAAATCTCAATCTGTACATATAAAATATAGGTAATATATACACCGGGGTCATTGTACAGTGAATATTTACAGGGCAGAGTCATTGTTTATTGTTCATGTGGATGGTCTCTCGCTCTGTGACTGCTCAGAGTTCATCAGAGCGACAGCCCGGGGGAAAAAACTGTCCTTGTGGCGGGTGGTTTTGGCGTACAGTGCTCTGTAACGCCGGCCTGAGGGGAGGAGTCTTAACAGTTTGTGACCAGGGTGTGAGGGGTCTGTGGAGATTTTCCTGGCCCGCTTCCTGACCCGGGACCGGTACAGGTCCTGGATGGAGGGAAGATCGGTGCCAATGATCCTCTCTGCAGCCCTGACTGTTCTCTGCAGTCTGTCCCTGTCATGCCTGGTGGAGGATCCAAACCAGACAGTGATGGACGTGGTCAGGACAGACTGGACTATTGCAGTGTAGAATATGATCAGCAGCTCCTGAGGCAGGTTGAACTTTCTGAGCTGGCGCAGAAAGTTCAACCAGTCAAAGCAGGCCTGTAACTGCATCTTTGACTCGTCTGTCCATCTCTTCACAGTTTTCACTGCAGGATTAGCAGATTTCAGCTTTTGCCTGTAGGATGGGATGAGGTGGACCAGGCAGTGGTCAGAAAGTCCCAAAGCAGCACGGGGGACAGAGCGATATGCGTCCTTTATTGTGGTGTAGCAGTGGTCCAGAGTGTTCATGTCCCTGGTGGGACACGTCACGTGCTGTCTATATTTTGGCATTTCGACCTTTAGATTTGCTCTGTTAAAATCCCCGAGAATGATTAGCAGAGAGTCCGGGTGTGTTTTCTCCACGTCTGTAATCTGGTCGGCGAGGTGATGTAACGCCTCCGTTACGCACGCCTGCGGTGGAATGTACACACCGACCAGCACAAACGATGCGAACTCCCGCGGTGAATAAAATGGTCTACAGTTTATGAAGAGTGATTCCAAGTGAGGGCTGCATAACTTCTTTAGCACTGTGACATCTGTACACCAACCTTCGTTAATGTAGAAGCACGTTCCTCCACCCTTTGACTTCCCAGACAGTTCCGTGCAGCGGTCCGCACGGAACAGCTGGAAGCCCGGCAGCCGTAGTGCGCTGTCCGGGATGTGTTCGCTGAGCCAGGTTTCAGTGAAGCACAGGGCGGCTGAACGGCAAAAGTCTGAGTTCTTGGTTAGGAGAAGAAGCAGTTCCACCATTTTGTTAGCCAGAGAGCGGACGTTTCCCAAGTGTATGGACGGGAGAGCGGTGCGCAATCCCCGCTGTCGCAGCTTGACGAGCGCTCCAGCTCGTTTTCCGCGCCGGCGTCTCCGTCTAAATCCACAGAGCGCTGCTGCTCCTCCAACCAAAATCTCCAAAAAACAGTCTGGCTGGCTGAAAACCGGTGAAAAACTACACTTAGAAAATTTCCCTCTGCCTCCTCTCTTCGCGCCCCTGCTAGTCCAACCATTTTTTACACGCAGCCGACCACGGGGCGCCTTCCTCGGCTTGTGCTGGTCAGACATGCCGCTGATTTTTCACGGTCCCCCCCAGCTGGCTCAGCGCACTGCAGCTCAAGCAGACAGGTCCTGATCAGACTCCAGACTGCCTGTTGTGTCACATATAGCATAATGAGAGGCAGAGCTGGTGTAATTTTGCCAGTTTTGCAGGTAAATGTCTTGTGTGCACTGTAGTGATATGTAGTAGCAGATGGTCACCCATAGGTGGCAGTATAACCTCAAGGGACCTGTGTGAGACTGAATGTGTTTTACAGGAAGTGGAAGAAGAGTTCTGACATGAGTTACCGTGTGATAAAATAAACAACTAGCTGAAGCTAGTATAAAGTTCAAGTGAAGCTTCATTCATAATGAGCATATGAACATAACATGGTACCAGGACGGGGTTAAAGAAAAAGAAGCAACACAATGGATGCAGTAAAACCGCCAGGTCAGTTGAAACTGACTGGAAACGTCGATGCAAGTTGGAGAACATTCAAGCAGCAGTTCCTGCTGTACATCGCGGCGGTCGGAGTGGATCGACGAGCGGATGAAAGAAAAATAGCCATGCTGCTCACCATCGCCGGCCCAGAGGCAATTGAAGTCTTCAACACCTTTGTGTTTGCTCAACCCGAAGACGGAGAGAAGTTTGAAGAGGTCTTAAAGAAATTTGACGAGCACTGCATGTCAAAGAAAAATGAAACGTACGAGAGATACGTCTTTCGCTCGCGCTTGCAGCGCCAGGGTGAGTCATTTGATAATTTTCTCACCGACCTCAAGATTAAAGCTCAGTCCTGTAATTTCGGCGAACTCAGAGACTCTATGATAAGAGATCAAATAGTTTTTGGAACAAATGAGAAGAAGCTCCGTGAGAAAATGTTGAGGGAGACAGACCTCACACTTGGCGGTGCTATAAAAATATGTCAAGCCAGTGAGCTTGCACGACTACAGGTACTGATTTTCAGAGAGCCTGCTCACGGAGCAGCGCACCAAGACAACGAGGCAGTGAACGCCGTGTTCGAGAAAGGAAAGCCACGGAGCAGATTTAAAAACAGTGACACCAGGAATAAAAGCAATGACAAAGGGATGTTCACTTGCAAGAGATGTGGTGGACAACACAGACCAAGACAATGTCCTGCCTATGGAAAGACATGCGCAAAATGTAGAGGACAAAACCATTTTGCCAAAATGTGTCTCTCTAAGAAGAAGGGACAGGGTGTACACATAGTGCAGGAAGAAACAGACGACAGTGATGATTTGAGTGACACATTTTTCATAAACATGGTGTCACATGATGAAGATGTTAAGACACTGTCCTCCAGAACAGATGATTCAGGTCAGGCTGTAAATACAGTAACAGATGACAAATGGACGGCTCCACTGTTAGTTAATGGGACAATTATAACATTTAAAATTGACACTGGGGCTAAAGCTAATTTAATCAGTGAGAAAGATTTGAATGCACTGACAGAGAAGCCTAAAAAATTCACAGAAAGAATCACACCCCTAAAGGCTTATAATAATCAGCCAATACAAACAAAAGGTGGATGCAAACTTAAAGTAATGGCAAAAGGCAAACAGCATAACCTGGTATTCACCATTGTGCCGAATGGACATGAGTCTCTCTTAGGAGACAAAGCATCTGAGGACCTAGGTCTAGTAAAGAGGATCTATCAGATAAATGCTGACAACATAGAATAGTCAAGCAAGGCGAAGGACAGGAACACAAACAGTGTGAGGGAAGTACAAACATAGTGGAGAAGTTTCCTTCTGTCTTCAAAGGACATGGGACTCTACCTTACACTTACAGAATACAGCTCAAAGATGATGCCAAGCCTGTAGTGCACGCCCCAAGGAGAGTGCCAGCACCACTCAGAGCTGGCTTGAAAAAAGAGCTTGAAAGGATGACTCAAATGGGGGTCATTGAACGAGTGGAAAAACCCACGGACTGGGTCAACTCCATCACATGTGTCAAGAAAAAGAATACAGGTGCCTTAAGAGTTTGCCTTGATCCCAAAGATTTAAATGAAAATATAAAGAGAGAGCACTATCAGATCCCAAAACGAGAAGAGATACTGAGTGAAATGACTGGTGCTAAGTTTTTTAGCAAACTAGATGCCTCTCACGGGTTCTGGCAACTGAGGCTTGACCCAGAAAGCAGCAAGTACACAACCTTTAACACACCATTTGGACGTTACTGTTTCTTGAGGCTCCCATTTGGCATTAAATCAGCACCAGAGATCTTCCACAGAGCAATGGAGTCCATGATAGAGGGTCTGGATGGCACCAGAGTTTACATAGATGACTTGGTGGTCTGGGGAAAAACACGTCAACAACATGATGAAAGACTGTTGAAACTCTTGCAGAGAGTCAAAAAGAACGGACTAAAACTGAATAGAGAGAAGTGTCTCTTTGGTGTCACCGAGATGACATTTTTAGGAGACAAGGTCACAAGTGAAGGGGTGGAACCTGACCAGTCAAAAGTGCAAGCCATATTGGATATGCCTGCCCCCACTGACAAAAAAGGTGTCCTGAGAGCCATGGGGATGATCAACTTCCTAGGCAAGTTCATTCCTAATCTTACCTCCAAGACAGCATGCCTCAGGGAGTTACTACAGCACAACACAGTATTTGAATGGACTTCTCTGCATGAGAATGAGTGGAAAAAATTAAAGGAAACTATAACTACAGAGCCGGTCCTCACATTCTTCGACCCAACAAAACCAACAAAGATCTCCACTGATGCCTCGAAAGATGGCTTGGGAGCTGCACTGCTACAAATGAATGAAGACAAATGGCAGCCTGTAGCATATGCGTCTAGATCGATGACGGAGACCGAGCAGCGCTATGCTCAAATTGAAAAAGAGACTTTGGGTTTAGTGTTTGGGTGTGGAAAGTTTCACAGTTATGTGTATGGACTGCCAACCTTTACAGCAGAGACTGATCACAAACCGCTCATCACAATCAGAAAAAAGAACCTTAATGACATGTCACCCAGAATCCAGCGCATGATGATGGCATTGCAGCGCTATGACTTTGACCTTATTTACACACCAGAAAAATACATTGTACTGGCAGATGCTTTATCACGAGCACCAGCTCCAAACAGTGACATGCTGGTCAGCCAGGTGTCTGATGAGGCTGAAACACACATCAACATGGTGACTGCTGCACTCCCAACATCAGATGTCATGTTACAGCAAATTGTACAGGAGACAGCAAAAGATCCTCAGCTGCAGAAAGTCTCCCACCATATCCAGACGGGTTGGACAAGAGGAGTCTGCCCAGGGTTCTACCCTGTGCGTGAAGACTTGTGTGTGGCTGATGGATTGCTACTGCGACAAAACAGGATTGTCGTCCCACAATCGATGCGTCAGGACATGCTTCAGCGTATTCATGAGGGACATCTGGGCGTGGAGAAATGTAAAAGGAGAGCAAGAGAAGCAGTTTACTGGCCGGGCATCAACAAAGACATAGAGGAAATGATACAGCAATGTGAAACGTGTCTCAAACATCATTACAAACAAACAAGAGAGCCGATGCTGATCGCAGACCCGCCCACCGCACCATGGCAGAAAGTGGGCACTGATTTATTTCATCTACAAGGCAAGGACTATCTTCTGGTGATAGATTATTATTCAAACTATCCGGAAGTTGCACAGCTGTCCAGCACATCAGCACAGTCTGTCATCACACACATGAAAGGATTTTTTGCCAGACACGGAATTCCACAATGTGTTGTCAGTGACAATGGTCCGCAATATGACTGTGGTGAGTTTAGGGAGTTTGCACAGGTGTATGGATTTCAACATGTCACCTCTAGCCCTTTGTATCCACAGGCTAATGGACAAGCTGAAAAAGGGGTCCAAATTGTAAAGAGACTGTTGAAAAAGGCAAATGACTGTAAAGCTGATCCTTACCTGGCTTTGCTAAGCTACAGGTCTGCGGCTCTGGAGTGTGGAGCATCTCCTGCTGAGTTACTCATGCATCGTCAGCTGCGCACCACACTTCCACACGTTTCAAGACACAAGGATAACAGAAACACTGATGAACTGACTGACAAACGGATGAGACTCAAGTACAGACAGAAAATGAACTATGACAAATCAGCTAGGCAACTGGAACCTCTTCAGGAAAGGGATGTTGTGAGGATTGAAGGTCCTGAGTGCTGGGACAGAAAAGCCACAGTCCTCAGTGAAGTAGGTCCCAGGTCTTTTGTGGTCAAGACAGAGAATGGACAGGTGTTAAGGAGAAACAGGAGGAGTCTGTTAAAGACTCAGGACATTGAGAATCAAGCCGAGGAGACTGGATCTGAACAGCCAGAGGGTGCTGCACCAGACGTGCACCACAGTGAGCATCCTTCATCTTCCCCAATGACTGTGGCACTCAGAAGGTCTACCAGACCTAGGAAGCCTCCTGAGAGGCTCATAGAACAAGAGTGAACTGTTCAACTAATATAAAGTGAAAGAAAGTTGTTGATATTTGACACTGTTACATAAATAATAATAAAAAAAAAAGAGTTCATACTGAATTTGACATGTTATAATGTGTCATTGACTTTTACAGTTGTTTAAATGTTAAGACCAATTCAGTGTTTAATATTACTTGGATTTGATCCCGAAAATTTATGGTATTTTGACATACATATAGAGTCTATGGGCTAGACTGCATTTGTGTTGAACTGAGTTGATGATATGGTATATGGTGCATGTTGTGTTTGCCTGTTTGGAAGGGGGATGTAGTGATATGTAGTAGCAGATGGTCACCCATAGGTGGCAGTATAACCTCAAGGGACCTGTGTGAGACTGAATGTGTTTTACAGGAAGTGGAAGAAGAGTTCTGACATGAGTTACCGTGTGATAAAATAAACAACTAGCTGAAGCTAGTATAAAGTTCAAGTGAAGCTTCATTCATAATGAGCATATGAACATAACATGCACGAATGCGTCTCTGCTGGCGAGATAAAGCGATTTGGTCATTTCTGCTCAGAACAGCCGGGCTGAGCTCCACCCTGGCTCACAATACATCATTTTAATCAGTTGCCTCACATATAGCCTAATGAGAGGCAGAATTGGTGTAATTTCGCCAGTTTCGCAGGTAAATATGCTGTGTGTACAAATATCGCTTCTCTCGGCGAGATAAAGCGATTTGGTCATTTCTGTTTAAAACGGCCGTGCTGACCTCCACCCTGGCTCCCAATGCATCATTTTGATCAGTTTTTATTACAATCAGTCCGAATGGGGTGTGGGATGAGGCGGAGATGCCTGTCTTCGCCTTCCACGGGGGGTGAGTGGAGGCCGACCGCGCAGCCGAACACAGTGCGCCTTCCTCGGCTTGTGGTGGTCAGACATGCCGCTGATTTTTCACGGTCCCCCCCAGCTGGCTCAGCGCACTGCAGCTCAAGCAGACAGGTCCTGATCAGACTCCAGACTGCCTGTTGTGTCACATATAGCATAATGAGAGGCAGAGCTGGTGTAATTTTGCCAGTTTTGCAGGTAAATGTCTTGTGTGCACAAATGCGTCTCTGCTGGCGAGATAAAGCGATTTGGTCATTTCTGCTCAGAACGGCCGGGCTGAGCTCCACCCTGGCTCCCAATAAATCATTTTTTTCAGTTTTTATTACAATCAGCTCGAATGGGATGTGAGTGTTTTGGGTCTGATAAATGCACGCATCCCCGGAGCTCAGCGCTCGTTTGCATGTATAAGCTCAAAAATTGCCACAGTTATCCAAGTAACGTGAGAGCGATCAAAGGAACCATAACTGATTAAATGAGCCATTCGCAGTGTCACTGTACCGGCCGTGTGTACTTAGATTTGCATGGCTTAATCTTTGAGACAAGCATATGCTACTGGCAGGATCAACCAGGTAGCCCAACCGTCTAAACCTCCCCAGTCGGGCGGGTGGAGGCAGGCCCCGGGCGAGCGGGGCTAGCCTGACCCACCCACCGCGAGCCGGAGGCGGTCTGGTCTGGGTTGGCCTCACCGGGGGTCTCGGAGGAACCGGGGCCCGCGGCTCGGCTCGGCTGCTTCATCCCTCCCTCCGGGGAGGGATGTATATATACACAACATACACGCTTATGTCCTGTTCGCTTTGAGAACACCGAGTTGCTTCTGGAGACGGCGCCGCAGTCTGCAGGAGCTGCCCCCCTCCCGACGGGATGGGGGGGTCCGGGACACCCTGCGACGGACTCCGTGGAAGGACCGCTGTGAGGAGAGAGACGGGGCGTCTCGGTCTCGCTACCAATGGGTGTCAGGCACCGGGATGCGGGATGCGGAGGACCGCAAGAGTCGCAGCCCCGGGCCGTGGGAGGCGAGCATGCTGGCCGGGGGAACCGACCGCAGAATGCGCCCTGGAGGTCCAGGGGCCCGCGGAGGCCCTCCGATGGCATGCCACGAATGCCGTTCGGTCAGTGGAAAAGCGAGCCTCGCACTGCCTGGAGGTCAACAGTTTTTGAAAATTGCCTTGCCTGTAAATCTGCTGGAGGTGGTCGAAGTTTATGGATACCACTGCTTGACACCGGAGGAAGGGCACAAGCCCCAAAGGTCCCCAGCTCTGTCCCTTCTCCCGGTCTGAAAACACTTTGAAATTTTAACGGCCCCTGGTAGTCCAACCACACTCTACACTTAGAATATTTCCCTCTGCCTCCTCTCTTCGCGCCCCTGGTAGTCCAACCACCCTCTACACTTAGTGCATTTCCCTCTGCCTCCTCTCTTCGCGCCCCTGGTAGTCCAACCACACTCTACACTTAGAATATTTCCCTCTGCCTCCTCTCTTCCCGCCCCTGGTAGTCCAACCACCCTCTACACTTAGAATATTTCCCTCTGCCTCCTCTCTTCGCGCCCCTGGTAGTCCAACCACCCTCTAGACTTAGAACATTTCCCTCTGCCTCCACTCTTCGCGCCCCTGGTAGTCCAACCACCCTCTACACTTAGAATATTTCCCTCTGCCTCCTCTCTTCGCGCCCCTGGTAGTCCAACCACCCTCTACACTTAGAATATTTTCCTCTGGCTCGGCTCGGCTCTGAGGAAGGGCACAAGCCCCAAAGGTCCCCAGCTCTGTCCCTTCTCCCGGTCTGAAAACACTTTGAAATTTTTTTTTTTTTGAACAAATGCTTTTATTGATATTTCAAGCTTTACATACTTAAACACACTTACAAAATTATTCTTGTTAAAAGCTTTACATTTTTTTTTTTTGTTCCATATCTGAGTGAAAAAATAGAAAACGCCAAAAATAGGAACAGCATGAACAGAGAACCTATCGGCAAGGTTATTCCATATTTTTATGACAGTGTCAGAGGTCTGAAAGTTAAAATAAATGGTTGAATAGATAATAAGAATATTGATAATTATGTAAAAATCAAATTGAGTAGAATTTTCATGGTGATTGATACTCATGAAGTGAAATAATAAAAACAGAAATACACCCTTTTACTTTTGAGGGTCCAGGCCTGTAGGTGTCTATGCTGAATCAGCTAGGTGTCCTGTAATGTTAGTCCAAAGTAAGTAATTAATGGAGTCCACCTCCTCTTGAATAAGGCCATGTCAAGGTTGAGCTTTGCTGTTATTTTTTCCATTGTGTATACCCTAAGAAGCCTTTCTTTCCATTGATCAACAGTCGGAGGTAATGGCTTACACCAGGACATAGTTATCATCTTTCTTGCCACCATTATGATGACTTTGAATAGATACATTTTTTCTTTACATAAAAAGTCACAGGGAAGCACTCCAAGAACAAAGACCAGCGGGTCATTCCTTATATTAGTTTGTAAAATGTTATAGATTTCCGCCTGGATCCCCTCCCAGTACATTTTCAGTTTAGGACAATCCCAGAAAATGTGTGTGTGATCTCCAATTTGTCCGCATTGTCTCCAGCAAAGATTTGTCTTTGTTTTGTCAAATTTGGAGATAATAAATGGAGTTTTGAAAAAGCGGAGATTCACTTTCCATATGAATTCTTTCCATGTGGGGCTGCTGGTCAGTTTATGACCATTCTCACATACCTGTTCCCAAATCTGGTCCTCAATCACAACATTCATTTCTAGTTCCCACTTTTCCTTTATTCCAAGAGAGCTCCCCGCTACAATTGTCTGTAGTAATTTGTATAGATGTGAAACAATTTTTTTACCATCCCCTTTCTTTATCATCTTGATGAAGAAAACTTCTAAATCAGAAGACTGCGATGTAAGAAATTGCCATTCTTTATGCGAAGTCAGGTAGCTTCTCAATTGCAAAAACCTGTAGAAATCTGTGGATATCAAGCCAAATTTTTCCTGTAATTGGTTAAATGATTTCAGGGTGTCACCATCAAATAAGTCCTCAATAAAAATAAGCCCCTTATTTTCCCATTCTTTAAATCTTGAATCAAAATGTCTAGGTTTGAAATCTATTATCTCGGAAATTTTCATTGCCCTAGATATAGACTGTGGTGCATTTATTATTTTTTTTACATAATTTAAAACCTTATGTGTGCACTTCATCCAGATATTTGAAATTTTATACTTTGTCCATATCTCATTTGAGCAGAATGGTAATGCTTGTAGTGAGACTCCAGGGCACGAATTTTGCTCTAGAGATAGCCATGTTGTTTCTTTGTTTTGTTTCAACCATTCTACTGCCCCGTGTAATTGTGCAGCCCAGTAATATAATTTCAAATTTGGTACATTTAGACCACCACGTGCTTTACTGTTGGTCAAGTGCGTAAATTTGATTCTGGGTTTCTTTTTCTGCCAAATAAAAGAAGAAATCATTTTTTGTAACTTTTTGAATTTAGCTGCAGAAATCCAAATAGGAAGAGACAGAAACAAGTATAACAGTCTGGGTAGAATGTTTGTTCTAACTGTCTCAATCCTACCAAAGAAGGATAGTGGCAATAATTCCCATCTTTCCAGGTCTTTTTGTATCTGTTCTATTAATTTCACATAATTCAAATTGTACAGTTGAGATGCATTCAGGGAAATAATTATTCCCAAGTATCGAAATCCCTGAGGTGACCAGTTAAATTTGACCTTATCAGATAGTTCTGATGGCCAGCACCCATTTAACATCAAGGCTTCAGATTTCGATTCGTTGACTTTATAGCCTGAGGCCACACCAAAGTCTTTCAAAACTTTTAAAAGTTCAGGTATAGAAGTGCTGGGATCTCTAATGTACAAAATGACATCATCCGCGTATAATGATAGTTTGTGATCCTTTGTCTTGTCTGATATACCTAGAATTAATGGGTTACTTCTAATTAGTTCTGCTAAGGGTTCAATACTTATAGCGAACAAAATTGGGGACAGGCAGCAACCTTGACGTGTTCCTCTTTTTAATAGAAAACTATCTGAGATATGACCGTTGACACGGACTCTGGAAGTGGGGTTTTTATATAGGACTTCGAACCACTCAATAAATGTTTCATCAAATCCCATTTTACTTAGGACATGCTCCAGAAATAGCCAGTCCACCCGATCAAATGCCTTCTCGGCATCAAGCCCGAGAAGCATTGATGGGTGAGACTGTGATTGGGCAGTTGATATTACGTTAAGCGTGCGCCTAATGTTGTTTATTCCCAGTCTTCCAGGTATAAAGCCGGTCTGATCTGGGTTAATCAACTTGTTGATGATCTTCTGGAGTCTTTTTGCTATTATAGCGCTCAATATCTTAACGTCATTGCATAACAAACTTATTGGCCTATATGAGGCACAATGTGTGGGATCTTTCCCTTCTTTGTGTATGACCGAGATAACCGCCTCTCCCCATGTTCTAGGTGGGTCTCTCGCATTCAGCGCATAGTTATATACTCTATGTAGAAGGGGAATCATCTCGGCTTGAAAACATTTATAAAACTCCCCGGGAAACCCATCCGGGCCTGGCGATTTGTTATTTTTGAGCTTTTTAATAGTGTTTTTTATTTCTTCTTCAGTGATAGTTTCTATCATAGCTTTAGATTCAGTTTGGTCCAGTTTGGTAAGGTTAATTTGTTGGAGAAGTTGTTTAATTTTTTCTGATTTATTGGGGGAGGTTGTTGAATCATAAAGTTGTTCATAATAATTAGAAAAGGCGTTGGCTATTTCTTTGGGGTGAGACACCAATTTTTTTGAGTTTGGGCAAGTAACTTTTTGTATCGTTCGGCTTGCTTGTGCTTTTCTTAATTGGAAAGCGAGCAGCCTACTTGCTTTATTCCCTTGTTCGTAATACTTTTGACTAGTGAAGCGTAAGGCCCCCTCTGCTTTGTATGTTAATAAATCATTTAATTGCTGTCTACATTTACTTAGTTCTATGAAAATAGTGTCCTTATTTGTTTTTTTGTGTTCTGTCTCTAATTTCTTGATTTGTTCTTCTAATAACCTTTGATCTTTTTCGCGTTCCTTTTTCAATTTAGAGGATAATGATATAATTTTGCCCCTTAACACTGCTTTCGCTGTGTCCCACAAGGTGGAAGGGGAGACTTCATTATTATCATTTATGTCAAGAAAATTTTTAAATTCGTTTTTTATATCTTGAACCACCTCCAGGTTATTTAAAAGTGACACATTTAATCTCCATAGTTTCCGAGTCTTATTTTGGTCCATACATAATGACATAACCACTGGGCCATGATCTGAAAGGGTTTGGGGCTCAATGTTGCATTCATCCACTCTATGGGCTTCTTGTTTTGAAATACAGAAATAATCAATTCTTGAGTGACTCTTATGAACTCTCGAGAAGTGAGTGTAATCTCTGGTCGCACTTTGAAATTTTAACGGCACCGGGAGAAGGGCACAAGCCTCTAGCTCCTCTCTCCGCGCCCCTGGTAGTCCAACCACCCTCCACACTTAAAATATTTCCCTCTGCCTCCTCTCTTCGCGCCCCTGGTAGTCCAACCACCCTCTACACTTAGAATATTTCCCTCTGCCTCCTCTCTTCGCTCCCCTGGTAGTCCAACCACCCTCTACAGAATCAGAATCAGAATCAGCTTTATTGGCCAAGTATGTGCACATACAAGGAATTTGACTCTGGTAACTTTTACTCTCTGGTACAGTACAAACTTAAATAGCGAAATAAGAATAAAATAAAACACAATAAAATAAATCTCAATCTGTACATATAAAATATAGGTAATATATACACCGGGGTCATTGTACAGTGAATATTTACAGGGCAGAGTCATTGTTTATTGTTCATGTGGATGGTCTCTCGCTCTGTGACTGCTCAGAGTTCATCAGAGCGACAGCCCGGGGGAAAAAACTGTCCTTGTGGCGGGTGGTTTTGGCGTACAGTGCTCTGTAACGCCGGCCTGAGGGGAGGAGTCTTAACAGTTTGTGACCAGACAGTGATGGACGTGGTCAGGACAGACTGGACTATTGCAGTGTAGAATATGATCAGCAGCTCCTGAGGCAGGTTGAACTTTCTGAGCTGGCGCAGAAAGTTCAACCAGTCAAAGCAGGCCTGTAACTGCATCTTTGACTCGTCTGTCCATCTCTTCACAGTTTTCACTGCAGGATTAGCAGATTTCAGCTTTTGCCTGTAGGATGGGATGAGGTGGACCAGGCAGTGGTCAGAAAGTCCCAAAGCAGCACGGGGGACAGAGCGATATGCGTCCTTTATTGTGGTGTAGCAGTGGTCCAGAGTGTTCATGTCCCTGGTGGGACACGTCACGTGCTGTCTATATTTTGGCATTTCGACCTTTAGATTTGCTCTGTTAAAATCCCCGAGAATGATTAGCAGAGAGTCCGGGTGTGTTTTCTCCACGTCTGTAATCTGGTCGGCGAGGTGATGTAACGCCTCCGTTACGCACGCCTGCGGTGGAATGTACACACCGACCAGCACAAACGATGCGAACTCCCGCGGTGAATAAAATGGTCTACAGTTTATGAAGAGTGATTCCAAGTGAGGGCTGCATAACTTCTTTAGCACTGTGACATCTGTACACCAACCTTCGTTAATGTAGAAGCACGTTCCTCCACCCTTTGACTTCCCAGACAGTTCCGTGCAGCGGTCCGCACGGAACAGCTGGAAGCCCGGCAGCCGTAGTGCGCTGTCCGGGATGTGTTCGCTGAGCCAGGTTTCAGTGAAGCACAGGGCGGCTGAACGGCAAAAGTCTGAGTTCTTGGTTAGGAGAAGAAGCAGTTCCACCATTTTGTTAGCCAGAGAGCGGACGTTTCCCAAGTGTATGGACGGGAGAGCGGTGCGCAATCCCCGCTGTCGCAGCTTGACGAGCGCTCCAGCTCGTTTCTCCGCGCCGGCGTCTCCGTCTAAATCCACAGAGCGCTGCTGCTCCTCCAACCAAAATCTCCAAAAAACAGTCTGGCTGGCTGAAAACCGGTAAAAAACTACACTTAGAAAATTTCCCTCTGCCTCCTCTCTTCGCGCCCCTGCTAGTCCAACCATTTTTTACACGCAGCCGACCACGGGGCGCCTTCCTCGGCTTGTGCTGGTCAGACATGCCGCTGATTTTTCACGGTCCCCCCCAGCTGGCTCAGCGCACTGCAGCTCAAGCAGACAGGTCCTGATCAGACTCCAGACTGCCTGTTGTGTCACATATAGCATAATGAGAGGCAGAGCTGGTGTAATTTTGCCAGTTTTGCAGGTAAATGTCTTGTGTGCACGAATGCGTCTCTGCTGGCGAGATAAAGCGATTTGGTCATTTCTGCTCAGAACAGCCGGGCTGAGCTCCACCCTGGCTCACAATACATCATTTTAATCAGTTGCCTCACATATAGCCTAATGAGAGGCAGAATTGGTGTAATTTCGCCAGTTTCGCAGGTAAATATGCTGTGTGTACAAATATCGCTTCTCTCGGCGAGATAAAGCGATTTGGTCATTTCTGTTTAAAACGGCCGTGCTGACCTCCACCCTGGCTCCCAATGCATCATTTTGATCAGTTTTTATTACAATCAGTCCGAATGGGGTGTGGGATGAGGCGGAGATGCCTGTCTTCGCCTTCCACGGGGGGTGAGTGGAGGCCGACCGCGCAGCCGAACACAGTGCGCCTTCCTCGGCTTGTGGTGGTCAGACATGCCGCTGATTTTTCACGGTCCCCCCCAGCTGGCTCAGCGCACTGCAGCTCAAGCAGACAGGTCCTGATCAGACTCCAGACTGCCTGTTGTGTCACATATAGCATAATGAGAGGCAGAGCTGGTGTAATTTTGCCAGTTTTGCAGGTAAATGTCTTGTGTGCACAAATGCGTCTCTGCTGGCGAGATAAAGCGATTTGGTCATTTCTGCTCAGAACGGCCGGGCTGAGCTCCACCCTGGCTCCCAATAAATCATTTTTTTCAGTTTTTATTACAATCAGCTCGAATGGGATGTGAGTGTTTTGGGTCTGATAAATGCACGCATCCCCGGAGCTCAGCGCTCGTTTGCATGTATAAGCTCAAAAATTGCCACAGTTATCCAAGTAACGTGAGAGCGATCAAAGGAACCATAACTGATTAAATGAGCCATTCGCAGTGTCACTGTACCGGCCGTGTGTACTTAGATTTGCATGGCTTAATCTTTGAGACAAGCATATGCTACTGGCAGGATCAACCAGGTAGCCCAACCGTCTAAACCTCCCCAGTCGGGCGGGTGGAGGCAGGCCCCGGGCGAGCGGGGCTAGCCTGACCCACCCACCGCGAGCCGGAGGCGGTCTGGTCTGGGTTGGCCTCACCGGGGGTCTCGGAGGAACCGGGGCCCGCGGCTCGGCTCGGCTGCTTCATCCCTCCCTCCGGGGAGGGATGTATATATACACAACATACACGCTTATGTCCTGTTCGCTTTGAGAACACCGAGTTGCTTCTGGAGACGGCGCCGCAGTCTGCAGGAGCTGCCCCCCTCCCGACGGGATGGGGGGGTCCGGGACACCCTGCGACGGACTCCGTGGAAGGACCGCTGTGAGGAGAGAGACGGGGCGTCTCGGTCTCGCTACCAATGGGTGTCAGGCACCGGGATGCGGGATGCGGAGGACCGCAAGAGTCGCAGCCCCGGGCCGTGGGAGGCGAGCATGCTGGCCGGGGGAACCGACCGCAGAATGCGCCCTGGAGGTCCAGGGGCCCGCGGAGGCCCTCCGATGGCATGCCACGAATGCCGTTCGGTCAGTGGAAAAGCGAGCCTCGCACTGCCTGGAGGTCAACAGTTTTTGAAAATTGCCTTGCCTGTAAATCTGCTGGAGGTGGTCGAAGTTTATGGATACCACTGCTTGACACCGGAGGAAGGGCACAAGCCCCAAAGGTCCCCAGCTCTGTCCCTTCTCCCGGTCTGAAAACACTTTGAAATTTTAACGGCCCCTGGTAGTCCAACCACACTCTACACTTAGAATATTTCCCTCTGCCTCCTCTCTTCGCGCCCCTGGTAGTCCAACCACCCTCTACACTTAGTGCATTTCCCTCTGCCTCCTCTCTTCGCGCCCCTGGTAGTCCAACCACACTCTACACTTAGAATATTTCCCTCTGCCTCCTCTCTTCCCGCCCCTGGTAGTCCAACCACCCTCTACACTTAGAATATTTCCCTCTGCCTCCTCTCTTCGCGCCCCTGGTAGTCCAACCACCCTCTAGACTTAGAACATTTCCCTCTGCCTCCACTCTTCGCGCCCCTGGTAGTCCAACCACCCTCTACACTTAGAATATTTCCCTCTGCCTCCTCTCTTCGCGCCCCCTGGTAGTCCAACCACCCTCTACACTTAGAATATTTTCCTCTGGCTCGGCTCGGCTCTGAGGAAGGGCACAAGCCCCAAAGGTCCCCAGCTCTGTCCCTTCTCCCGGTCTGAAAACACTTTGAAATTTTTTTTTTTTGAACAAATGCTTTTATTGATATTTCAAGCTTTACATACTTAAACACACTTACAAAATTATTCTTGTTAAAAGCTTTACATTTTTTTTTTTGTTCCATATCTGAGTGAAAAAATAGAAAACACCAAAAATAGGAACAGCATGAACAGAGAACCTATCGGCAAGGTTATTCCATATTTTTATGACAGTGTCAGAGGTCTGAAAGTTAAAATAAATGGTTGAATAGATAATAAGAATATTGATAATTATGTTAAAATCAAATTGAGTAGAATTTTCATGGTGATTGATACTCATGAAGTGAAATAATAAAAACAGAAATACACCCTTTTACTTTTGAGGGTCCAGGCCTGTAGGTGTCTATGCTGAATCAGCTAGGTGTCCTGTAATGTTAGTCCAAAGTAAGTAATTAATGGAGTCCACCTCCTCTTGAATAAGGCCATGTCAAGGTTGAGCTTTGCTGTTATTTTTTCCATTGTGTATACCCTAAGAAGCCTTTCTTTCCATTGATCAACAGTCGGAGGTAATGGCTTACACCAGGACATAGTTATCATCTTTCTTGCCACCATTATGATGACTTTGAATAGATACATTTTTTCTTTACATAAAAAGTCACAGGGAAGCACTCCAAGAACAAAGACCAGCGGGTCATTCCTTATATTAGTTTGTAAAATGTTATAGATTTCCGCCTGGATCCCCTCCCAGTACATTTTCAGTTTAGGACAATCCCAGAAAATGTGTGTGTGATCTCCAATTTGTCCGCATTGTCTCCAGCAAAGATTTGTCTTTGTTTTGTCAAATTTGGAGATAATAAATGGAGTTTTGAAAAAGCGGAGATTCACTTTCCATATGAATTCTTTCCATGTGGGGCTGCTGGTCAGTTTATGACCATTCTCACATACCTGTTCCCAAATCTGGTCCTCAATCACAACATTCATTTCTAGTTCCCACTTTTCCTTTATTCCAAGAGAGCTCCCCGCTACAATTGTCTGTAGTAATTTGTATAGATGTGAAACAATTTTTTTACCATCCCCTTTCTTTATCATCTTGATGAAGAAAACTTCTAAATCAGAAGACTGCGATGTAAGAAATTGCCATTCTTTATGCGAAGTCAGGTAGCTTCTCAATTGCAAAAACCTGTAGAAATCTGTGGATATCAAGCCAAATTTTTCCTGTAATTGGTTAAATGATTTCAGGGTGTCACCATCAAATAAGTCCTCAATAAAAATAAGCCCCTTATTTTCCCATTCTTTAAATCTTGAATCAAAATGTCTAGGTTTGAAATCTATTATCTCGGAAATTTTCATTGCCCTAGATATAGACTGTGGTGCATTTATTATTTTTTTACATAATTTAAAACCTTATGTGTGCACTTCATCCAGATATTTGAAATTTTATACTTTGTCCATATCTCATTTGAGCAGAATGGTAATGCTTGTAGTGAGACTCCAGGGCACGAATTTTGCTCTAGAGATAGCCATGTTGTTTCTTTGTTTTGTTTCAACCATTCTACTGCCCCGTGTAATTGTGCAGCCCAGTAATATAATTTCAAATTTGGTACATTTAGACCACCACGTGCTTTACTGTTGGTCAAGTGCGTAAATTTGATTCTGGGTTTCTTTTTCTGCCAAATAAAAGAAGAAATCATTTTTTGTAACTTTTTGAATTTAGCTGCAGAAATCCAAATAGGAAGAGACAGAAACAAGTATAACAGTCTGGGTAGAATGTTTGTTCTAACTGTCTCAATCCTACCAAAGAAGGATAGTGGCAATAATTCCCATCTTTCCAGGTCTTTTTGTATCTGTTCTATTAATTTCACATAATTCAAATTGTACAGTTGAGATGCATTCAGGGAAATAATTATTCCCAAGTATCGAAATCCCTGAGGTGACCAGTTAAATTTGACCTTATCAGATAGTTCTGATGGCCAGCACCCATTTAACATCAAGGCTTCAGATTTCGATTCGTTGACTTTATAGCCTGAGGCCACACCAAAGTCTTTCAAAACTTTTAAAAGTTCAGGTATAGAAGTGCTGGGATCTCTAATGTACAAAATGACATCATCCGCGTATAATGATAGTTTGTGATCCTTTGTCTTGTCTGATATACCTAGAATTAATGGGTTACTTCTAATTAGTTCTGCTAAGGGTTCAATACTTATAGCGAACAAAATTGGGGACAGGCAGCAACCTTGACGTGTTCCTCTTTTTAATAGAAAACTATCTGAGATATGACCGTTGACACGGACTCTGGAAGTGGGGTTTTTATATAGGACTTCGAACCACTCAATAAAGTTTCATCAAATCCCATTTTACTTAGGACATGCTCCAGAAATAGCCAGTCCACCCGATCAAATGCCTTCTCGGCATCAAGCCGAGAAGCATTGATGGGTGAGACTGTGATTGGGCAGTTGATATTACGTTAAGCGTGCGCCTAATGTTGTTTATTCCCAGTCTTCCAGGTATAAAGCCGGTCTGATCTGGGTTAATCAACTTGTTGATGATCTTCTGGAGTCCTTTTTTGCTATTATAGCGCTCAATATCTTAACGTCATTGCATAACAAATTTATTGGCCTATATGAGGCACAATGTGTGGGATCTTTCCCTTCTTTGTGTATGACCGAGATAACCGCCTCTCCCCATGTTCTAGGTGGGTCTCTCGCATTTCAGCGCATAGTTATATACTCTATGTAGAAGGGGAATCATTTCGGCTTGAAAACATTTATAAAACTCCCCGGGAAACCCATCCGGGCCTGGCGATTTTGTTATTTTTGAGCTTTTAATAGTGTTTTTTATTTCTTCTTCAGTGATAGTTTCTATCATAGCTTAGATTCAGTTTGGTCCAGTTTGGTAAGGTTAATTTGTTGGAGAAGTTGTTTAATTTTTTCTGATTTATTGGGGGAGGTTGTTGAATCATAAAGTTGTTCATAATAATTAGAAAGGCGTTGGCTATTTCTTTGGGGTGAGACACCAATTTTTTGAGTTTGGGCAAGTAACTTTTGTATCGTTCGGCTTGCTTGTGCTTTTCTTAATTGGAAAGCGAGCAGCCTACTTGCTTTATTCCTTGTTCGTAATACTTTTTGACTAGTGAAGCGTAAGGCCCCCTCTGCTTGTATGTTAATAAATCATGTAATTGCTGTCTACATTTACTTAGTTCTATGAAAATAGTGTCCTTATTTGTTTTTTTGTGTTCGGTCTCTAATTTCTTGATTTGTTCTTCTAATAACCTTTGATCTTTTTGCGTCCTTTTTCAATTTAGAGGATAATGATATAATTTTGCCCCTTAACACTGCTTTCGCTGTGGTCCCACAAGGTGGAAGGGGAGACTTCATTAGTTATCATTTATGTCAAGAAAATTTTTAAATTCGTTTTTTATATCTTGAACCACCTCCAGGTTATTTAAAAGTGACACATTTAATCTCCATAGTTTCCGAGTCTTATTTGGTCCATACATAATGACATAACCACTGGGCCATGATCTGAAAGGGTTTGGGGCTCAATGTTGCATTCATCCACTCTATGGGCTTCTTGTTTTTGAAATACAGAAATAATCAATTCTTGAGTGACTCTTATGAACTCTCGAGAAGTGAGTGTAATCTCTGGTCGCACTTTGAAATTTTTAAACGGCACCGGGAGAAGGGCACAAGCCTCTAGCTCCTCTCTCCGCGCCCCTGGTAGTCCAACCACCCTCCACACTTAAAATATTTCCCTCTGCCTCCTCTCTTCGCGCCCCTGGTAGTCCAACCACCCTCTACACTTAGAATATTTCCCTCTGCCTCCTCTCTTCGCTCCCCTGGTAGTCCAACCACCCTCTACAGA
>SRSE01000628.1:0-65842 GCA_005024645.1 Planiliza haematocheilus | reverse complement strand
GGAAATGACCTTGTCACAGTAGCACGGAATTTAGCAAAATGCATGTACAGAAGACAATGACGACTCAACAGGGAAAAGAGTTACCAAAAAAACACAAATATGAAAAAAAATCCACAAAAAATAACAATAGCTGAAAAATACAGAGAAAAACTATAAGGACATAGTGTATATAGAGTGTGGTGGTGGAATAAACTTTACAATTAAATAACTGCTTGAACTTGAAAAAGCTAGAAGATGGTGAGGTAGTGGTTTCTGCAAAAACAAAAATCAGATTATTTCTTATAGACAGGCTGGTGTTGTTCGCCTGATGGCAGCTGGAATGAAGATCCGTGTGGTAGCGTTCCTTCTTGCAGCGTGGATGCAGCAGTCTGCTGCTGAAGGAGCTGCTGAGGTCTGACACAGTCTGATCAGCGGCTGATTGTTCTTCTTTTCATCTGCTCTGATAAATCACCTTTAATGTAACCATAATAGGCGCCGGTCGAAGCCGGCAGCTGCTCGCAACAGCTCTTACTCCTCTCTATTTTCCTATTTTTTTCTCTAATTTATTTCACTTTCTGCTTCGCTTCTTTCTTTGATATTTTTTTTAAGACAGCTCTGCACTTTTTCACTTTTTTTTTTCACTCTTATTTTTAACACAGTCAGACCCGGCGCGTAACAATGCACGAAGCGGCCCGCATGTGCTTTGTTTACAAGAGGGAACAGCTGATCGCGCTGCGTCGCGTGTGTTTTCCCTCGGGACAGACACAAGATTCCCCGGAGCTACTCCGCAAGACCCGCCGTGGATGCCGTGCAGGGAAAACAGCGTCGCGAAAAAGAGAGACGCTTCGACCTGGGGCCTCATGTACTAACGTTGCGTACGTACAAAAACGTTCGTACGTACTCGCTCACGTAAAAGTTCAGATGTATCAAAGAGAGAAATGTCGTGAATTTTGTACGTGCCAAGGCACTACACGTGGCTGCGTACGTATGATTCTACAGATGTGGATCCTTTGGCGACACTTAGAGGTGATGCTGGGAAACTGTCATCATAAACTGTTGAAAACTATTGTGATGTGCACATAGAGAAACAAGACATTGCACTGATGAACAATTAACACACCCAGGTGTCCGTAATTATATGAGTGGATATAAAAGCGCAAAGAGGTTCAGAAAATGTCGTTAACAACAATGGCAGCCTTAGCATTATTAGAAGATATCACAAACGGTGCAATAAGAAGAGAGCGTGCATTCAGAGACAGAGAGATGTTTCCTGGCTAATAACGACAACTGGCTCATCAGCCGCTTTAGGTTCCCGAGGGTAATCCTTCGGAACTTGCGCAGAGCTTCGGCGGCATTGGAGCGCTACACGGCAAGGAGCCATGCGTTACCTGTGTCCGTACAGGTACTGACCACACTGGGGTTCCTCACAACCGGGGCATTCCAGAGGGAGCTGGCCGACTGATCGGGACTGTGCCGGCGCTGTGCAGAACCATACAAGCCGTGTGGGACGGGATCGCATGTCAGCCAGGTAGATCAGATTCCCACAATGCATCTGAAACAGGTCCAACATTAAAGAGCAATCTGCAGCCAGAGAAGGTTTCTGAAGTAATCGGGAGCTATCGACTGCACACATTTCTATAAAAGCGCCATCGCATGAATTTGTAATACGTACTGCCAAATGCAAGTAAACATTGTGGCTCATTCTTATGTTTTCGTTTTCTGATCGCGCAGACAGGGGAATCTCAGGTGCAGGGTCAATTTAAATATAATTTGCATATTTAAAAGAGGCGTGGACACAGAGTTGCATATTTAAAAGGGGCGTGGACGGGGAGGAGTCGGTACGTTAGATTGGGATGTACAAAGGAAATGTGCTTCGAAATGCTTGTAAATCTGAGCTTACGTCACGATTTAGTAAATCTACGCAACTGTTAGTACATGAGGCCCTGTTCTTCCCTCCGTCACCTTGGGAAACGTGAGATCTCAACCCAACAAGACGGACGAGCTGGGCGCGCTGACGCGATACCAGCGGGAGTACAGAGAAAGCAGCATCCTTCTTTTCACTGAGACCTGGCTTACACCGAGCATCCCGGACTCCACCGTTATGTTGGACAACTTTCACCTCTGCGGGCCAGACAGGACAGCTGACAGTGGTAAGGGGAAAGGAGGAGGCCTGCTGTGTTTGTGAACGAGAGGTGGTTGTAAATCTACACACTGCACGGTTTTTAAAGCACAACTGTGTAGTAAGGACATTGAACTGTTAGCAGTTAGCATGAGGCCATACTATCTGCACGCGCGTTTTCACATGCCATTGTGATAGCAGTGTATGTTCCCCCATCTGCTAAGGCAGACACAGCTTCTGATGCCTGCTCTCAGTTACCAGCAAGCTGCAGACACAGCACCCAGGCCCTCTTCCTCCATCTCTGGAGACTTCAACAACGCTTCTCCCTTATCTGTTCTACCTACATACACTCAGTATGTCACCTGCCCCACAAGAGACAATAAGACACTGGACTTGTTTTATGCCAACACCAAGGAGGCATATTCTGCATCCCCCCCCTCCCCTAGGAAGAGCTGATCACAATCATTCACCTGCAGCCTGTGTACCAGCCTACTGTACACAGGCTGCCTGTGGTCCCACGCATGGTGAAGAGGTGGACTGCAGAGAGTGAGGCAGCTCTCAGGGATGCTTCAACACCACTGTGTGGACAGAACTCTGTGATCCACATGGGGAGGACATCAATGCCATGACAGACTGCATAACAGACTACATAAACTTTGCTTTGAGAACACCGTTCCCTCCAGAGTGGTACGGCGCTTCTCAAACAAAGCCGTGGATTAACCCTGAGATTAAAGCTCTGCTGAAGGAGAAGAAGAGAGCTTTCAGTCAGGGAATAAGGAGGAGCTGAAGAAAGAGCTGAGAAAGAAGATCAGGGGGGAAAGGCCAGCTACAGGGAGAGGAGGAGCAGCTGCAGCAGCAGGACATCAGAGGGTGTGGAGAAGCCTGGAAACCATTTCAGGCTACAAAACACCCCATGAACAGGTTTGAGGGGGATCAGAAGTGGGTCAACGATCTAAATCTACATTTCAACAGGTTTGATCAAGCACCCCCTCTCCCCCCATGCAGCCACTCCCTCACTTTCTGACCCTGCTTATGCCCTCCTCACTCAGCCCCTCACACCTCTGGCTCATCAATTCAATTCAATTCAATTCAATTCAGTTTTTTATATAGCGTCAAATAACAATACAAATCGTCTCAAGACGCTTTACAAGACCCGGCCTGAAACCCCCAGAGCAGCTTGAAGGAGACGGTGGCAGGAAAAACTCCCTTTTAACAGGAAGAAACCTTGAGCAGAACCCAGCTCATATGGAGGAACCATCTGCCTAAGGCCCAGCCGGGTACAGACAGAGAAAGAGAAAGCAAGATAAACATACATCTGTCATAAATACACATATCTGACTAAAGCATACAAGTTGGATGCTATGGTACAAACTAATGATGTTACATGACAGTTAGAAAATGTAAGGGGAATCATCAGCAGGTTGGAGAATTGTTCATTCAGGTAGGAGTGGATAACAGCAGGATTCATGGAGACTGGGCAGAATGATGAGACCACAACAACAGATGTAGTATGGAGCTCCACAGGAAACACTCAACTCCAGGCCAGAGATACTCGGAAGAAAGGAGAGCAGCAGAGTAAACCAGGTAAGGACTGGGTTCGGGAGGCAGACACGGTCAACACCTTCAAGAGTAGACTTAAGACTTTCCTTTTTGACAGCGCCTATAGTTAGGGGTGACTCAGGTCATCCCTTAGTTATGCTGCCATAGGATTAGACTACCGGGGACCTCTGGGTTATGCCTAGCCAGGCACAGTACTGGTCGAAGATGTAATCTCCCTTTACTGATAACCTATCTTCTCTCTCTCTCTCTCTCTTCTCTCTCTCTCTCTCTCTCTCTCCTCTCTCTCTCTCTCTCTCTCTCTCTCTCTCTCTCTCTCTCCCCAATCACCATTACCGTCACTGCTAGCTACTAACTAAACTTCTTCCCCGGAGTTCTCTGTGCTTTGTCGTCCAGCAGGTTCTCATGGATCGTGGCTGCTGCTGTGGTCTACTGCTGACATCCACCATATAAAGCATTACTGTCATTATTGTACCATATATCCACTTCAGTTAGTTCATGATTTACTGCTGCTGTGCATTTGTGTCTCTCTATCACAGGTTCCACTGCTACTGTAATCATTCTATCATTCATTGTAATTCATTGTCATTTCATCTTTCATTGTAATTGTACAATATGTCTGTGTTGATTTGTACATGTGACATCCATTGCACGTCTGTCCGTTCCTGGGAGAGGGATCCCTTCTCTGTGGCTCTCCCTGAGGTTTCTTCCACATTTTTTCCCTGTTAATAGGGTTTTTTGTGGCAAGTTTTTCCTCACTCGAACCGAGGGTCTAAGGACAGAGGGTGTCACTCCCTGTACAGATTGTAAAGCCCTCTGAGGCAAAACATGTTTTGTGAATTTGGGCTATACAAATAAAATTTGATTTGATTTGATTTGATTTGATTTGATTTAAACATTCTACATAGTAATAGCACAGAATGACTAGTAGCAGATAGGAATTTAGAGGGAGGAGCTCTGTGCAAGAGAAAGAAAGGGAGGACACGAGAGAGGAGAGAGAAGAAAGAAGGAGAACATGGTTTGGTGCATTGTCCCCCAGCAGCCTAGGCCTATAGCAGCATAACTAAGGGATGGTTTAGTCCAGCCCTAACTATAAGCTTGATCGAAATGGAAAGTCTTAAACCTGATCTAAAAATAGAGAGAGTGTCTGCTTCCTGAACCCAAACTGGGAGCTGGTTCCACAGGAGAGGAGCCTGATAGCTGAAAGCTCTACCTCCCATTCTACTCTTTGAAATTCTAGGAACCACAAGTAGGCCTGCACTTTCAGACCGAAGTGATCTGTTGGGATGATATGTACAATGAGGTCTTTAAGATATGATGGTGCTAGGCCTTTGAGGGCCTTGTATGTAGGAGGAGGATTTTAAATTCTATTCTAGACTTTAAGGGGAGCCAGTGAGAGAAGCTAAAACGGGAGTAGTAATATGATCTCTCTGGTTAATTCCTGTCAATGCTCTGGATGCAGCATTTTGAATCAGTTGGAGGCTTTTTAAAGAGTTATTTGGATCCAGACAGTAATGAATTACAATAATCCAGTCTGGAAGACACAAATGCATGAACTAGTTTCTCAGCGTCAACTCTGAGACAGGATGTTCCTAATTTGATGATATTACGTAGATGAAAGAAGGCAGTCTGGTTACTTGCTTATGTGACATTTAAAGGACATATCCTCATCAAATATAACACCAAGGTTTTTTCACAGTAGTACTGGAGGCCAAGGTAATGCCATCCAAAGAAACCATGTGATTAGATAATGAATCTCTGAGCTGCTTAGGACCAAATTACAATAACTTCTGTTTTGTCTGAGTTCAAGAGTAAGAAATTACAGGCATCCAAGCCTTTATGTCTTTAAGGCATGCTTGGAGTTTAACCAGCTGATAGTTTCATCTGGTTTCATAGATAAATATAGCTGGGTGTCATCTGCGTAACAATGAAGTTTATGCCATGTTTTCTAAGAATCTCCCTAATGGCAACATGTATAAAGTGAAGAGAATTGGTCCTAGCACAGAACCCTGAGGAACGCCATAAACTTACTTTTATATAAGCAGAGGAATCATGGTTGACATGAGAATCATGGGTGTCATCAGACACTTCACATCAAGACACTCACATCAAGATGGAGCCACTCATCCCCTACCTTGTCCTTCACAGCAGACAGGTGAGAAAAGAGCTCAGAAGATAAAAGCGAGGGAAAGCGGCTGGACCGGACGGTATCAGCTCCAGGCTCCTTAAGTCCTGCGCAGATGAACTGTGTGGAGTTATGGAGCATGTCTTCAACATGAGCTGAGAGTGCTACCACAGATTTGGAAGACCTCCTGCGTGGTACCGGTGCCTAAACATCGCACCCTAAAGACCTCAGCAGCTACAGACCGGTGGCTCTAACATCCCACCTGATGAAGACACTGGAGAGACTGATACTGGGACATGTCCGCTCTGAGGTGGGCCCTTCCATGGACCCACTACAGTTTGCCTACCGTCCTAATGTTGGAGTGGAGGACGCCTGCTGAGAAACAGGAACTGTGTGTGTGACCTGCTCACCAGCAGCACGGGTGCCCCCCAGGGGACTGTTCTGGCCCCCTTTCTTTTCACCCTCTACACAGCAGACTTCAGACACAACACGACAGCTGTGTACTGCAGAAGTTCTCGGACGACTCTGCGATTGTTGGCCTCATCAGAGATGATGACGACGCAGAGTACAGAGGACTGACAGAGGACTTTGTGGAATGGTGTCAACGAAACACCTCCGGATCAACGCGGGGAAGACCAAGGAGATGGTGGTGGATTTCCGTAGATGCCGTTCTGCCCTCCCCTCACCAGTGCACATCCAGGGAATGGACATTGAGCAAGTGGACTCTTATAAGTACCTGGGTGTTCACCTCAACACCAAAACTGGACTGGACTCACCACACCAACGCACTCTACAGGAAGGGACAGAGCAGGATCTACCTTCTGAGGAGACTGAGGTCTTTTGGAGTGAAAGGGGCACTCCTAAAGACCTTCTATGACTCTGTAGTGACATCAGCCGTCCTGTATGGAGTGGTCTGCTGGAAACAGTGGCATCACAGAGAGGGACAGGAAGAAGCTGGATAAGATCATCAGAAGTCCAGCTCTGTCCTGGGCTGTCCCTTGGACTCAGTGGGGGAGGTGGGTGACAGGAGAGTTCTGGCTAAACTGTCATCCATGCTGAACAATGAGTCCCACCCCCTGATGGAGACCTGACAGGACTGAGGAGCAGCTTCAGTGACAGACTTCTTCACCCGCGATGTGTGAGATACAGAAGGTCTTTCCTTCCTGCTGCTGTTAGGCTTCACAATGAACACTCCTGATAATATGTGCAAATTAATACATTACACGTGCAATAGTACTACACCATAAGTGTAATAACATTTCTTACAATCCCGTGCAATATTATAACTCAATCTGTGCAATATTTCCACCACTTATATATTATTTATCTCTGGCTTTTTTGCTATTTTGCTATTTGCTCTGTAAGCTGTTGTGAACTGCAATTTCCCCATTGCGGGACGAATAAAGGTTCTTCTTATCTTATCTTAAAGGACTCTGACCTGCAGCGTAACATAATCCATCAGCTTGTAAAACTTTATGATCTACAAAATGTAAACAGGAAGCTCTTTTACAACTTCATTGTTGAGAAGAAACACAAACTAAGCTGCTACTGCTGCTACAGCTACTGTCCACTGGGTGGAGACAGAACTCAGCTGGCTCAGCAGTGCTGTTAGCTTAGCAGTGCTGTTAGCTTAGCAGTGCTGTTAGCTTAGCAGTGCTGTTAGCTTAGCAGTGCTGTTAGCTTAGCAATGCTGATGTGTAGTGCCTCCAGGCAGAGTTTCAACAGACATGACATGACTTCCAGTAATGGAGGAGGCCTCATTGTGTCCTTGTAGTTTCTTCAGTCCTCATCTTTCTGGTCTTTTCTTCTCCTGGTGGTGGATTCAGATAGACGTCATGGGTGGAGCAGCTCACCAGGATCTTCACGGACATTTTCAACCTGTCCCTCACCCAAGCAGCTGTGCCAACATGTTCTAAAGCTACATCCATAGTAGCAGTGCCTCAACGACTACACCCATGGTCATGAAGTGCTTCAAACGACTGGTCCTGGCACACCTGAAGGACTCCCTCCCTCCCACACTGGACCCACACCAGTTCACCTGCCACAGCAACAGGAGCATAGACGATGCAGTCTCCACAGCACTGCACTCTGTGCTCTCACACCTGGACAACAATCACACCTACTTCAGCTCAGCATTCATCACTGTCGTCCCGTCCAGGTTATTCACCAAACGTGGAGCCCTGGGCACCAACACCTCCCTCTGTAACTGGATCATTGACATTTTTATTGATCATAAAGTTTTATAAGCTGATGGATTATGTTACGCTGCAGGTCAGAGTCCTTTATAGGTGACTTATCAGAGCAGATGCAAAGAAGAACAATCAGAGTCTGATCAGACTCCTGGATCTAAACTCTGATCAACATGGACCGACAGCTACTACTCGTCTTCACTCTGGGTGAGAAATCAAACGACCATTAATCTCTACTCGTTGGTGTTCCTAATGAACTGACATCATGTTTTAGCCTCTTTGATCCTTACTGGAGTATTGTTAGTTCATGCTCCCCTCAGGATGAACCCTAATATCTGTGTAATATATAATGTACACAGTGTTAGCTTGTTATCATACTAAACACTTAGGCTACTACCTGGTTGCTAGCATTAGCATGTTAGCATTGCCGGTCTAATTGTTGTAATATTGATGTTTCCCCACAGTTGGACTGTTGTCTACAGCAAATACTGCTACTACTACTACAACTACTGCTGCTCCAGGTATCGCTACTACACCAGGTACTACTGCTGCTCCAGAACCACCACAGCCAGGTACTACTGCTGCTCCAGACAATACAACCACCACTACAACTCCCACTACCACCCCTACTACAACCCCCACTACAACCCCCACTACCACCACCACTACAACCCGCACTACCACCACCACTACAACCCCCCCTACCACCACCACTACAACTCCCATACCACCCCTACTACAACCCCACTACTACCACCCCCACTACCACCCCCTACTACCACCCCTACTACCACCCCCACTACAACCCCCACTACTACCCCCACTACCACCCCTACTACCACCCCCACTACAACCCCCACTACAACCCCCACTACCACCCCCACTACAACCCCCACTACCACTCCCCTACCACCACGCCTACCACCACCCCCACTACCACTACCACCACCCACTACCACCCCTACTACAACCCCCACTACAACCACCACTACCACCCCCACTACAACCCCCACTACAACCACCACTACCACCCCCACTACACCCCCACTACCACCTCCACTACAACCCCCACTACCACCCCACCACCACCCCACTACCACCCCTACTACCACCACTCCCACCCCTACCACCTCTATAAATTGTAATTTTGGAGTATCACAGGGTGGTGTCTGTGTCTGTCCTGATGACTATAGTGGACCAACATGCTCAGTAGGTAAGTACAAAACTGGACCAATCACACCTTTAGACCTCCACCTGTCAATCAAACTGATCAGCTGTGACTGAACTCCTAGAAAACTTCTGCAGAAAACAGGAGATCGAGGGCTTCACCTTCCCACAAACGCCCATCGGCTGGTTTGCATACTCAGTGGAAACCTGTCCCAGTGGAACAAGTGGTAAGCTTCCTCCTGTCCCTTCTTTACATCTCCATCTCAGTCCATCCTCCATACTTCAGGTCTGTTTGTTGTCCACTCAGCTGGTAAACCAAAGGCCTCCACCAGATGTTTGTCCAACACTGGATCAGCTGCTTTTGAGAAACTACAGAAGCTCAACTGCAGCCAGACGCTCAGCGACATACAGCAAAGTGTGAGAGCTGCTGGTCATTCTTTAGAAGATCCTGATGCCTGGATCATCACCATCATCCAGTCTGACTTCCTGTCAGGTCCACTAATTAAAGCTCTTTGGTTCCTCAGCTCGATGGTGGAGCTGATTTAGAGAGCCTGGCCTCCAGCACTCAGATTCTGACATCCAAACCTGAAGACCTGACACCTGAAAGTGTAACGACAGCAGTTCAGATTGCAGACAGTCTGCTGAAATCTGAGAACATCACAGAGGTAAAAACACAAAAACTCAAAAGGTCTGAAAACGTTAGGGTCAGAGTCTGAACTATTGTCTGTGTTGCAGAGTGTCAGGGTGGCTGCAGTGGCGACAGTCAGTCAGCTGCTGGACGCCAAGCCTGTAGACACGACCTCCAGCCTGAGGTAAACCAGCACACCTTTCTATCAGTCTGTTTGTCTCAGAGCCTCAGGCCGGCCTCAAGCACACGGCCCTGCTCCAGGTTTCTTCTTCTTAAAGGTTTCCTTGCAACATCGTCTTAGTGCAGCTCTGGAAGTTTCTGGTTCTGGAAATAGCATCAGTACGGTAGCATCAGTATGCTAGCATCAGTATGGTAGCATCAGTACGGTAGCATCAGTGTGCTAGCATCAGTACGCTAGCACCAGTACGCTAGCATCAGTGTGCTAGCCTCAGTACGGTAGCCTCAGTACGGTAGCATCAGTGTGCTAGCATCAGTACGCTAGCATCAGTGTGCTAGCATCAGTATGCTAGCATCAGTATGCTAGAATCAGTACGCTAGCAAAGGCGACGCTAACAGGCAGATAAGTGGGTTTAACCTTCTGACTGGCTGAGTGTTTAACCGTCATGTTTCCTCTGGTCAGCCTGACAAAGACTCTGGACGACCTCTCGGTGAATCTCGACTCGTCTCAGCTGGTCCAACCAAACCTGGTGGTGCAGTCGGCCCAGGTTCCTGCTGGTTACACCCAGGGAGTCCAGTTCACCTCGCTGTCAGGTTAGCAGGACTGTTGATGAGTTCATGAATGGTAATGAAGGAGCAGTTTGTGATTTCCTCTTATCGTGCTGCATTCAGGGAAATCTGGAAGTTTCGTGCCTGAGAGAATCAAGCTGGACACCAACACGTCAGAGATCAAGGTGGAAGATGGATTCATAGCCGATGCCCTGATTCACATACGGTTCTCTGAAGGTGAGTTTCCTGCTCAGAGATTTAATTTCATTGTTTTGATGAACTGATTGTTGGATTGTTCTCACTTCCTGTCCGTCCTCTGGTCTCAGGGGCAAGTGTCCGTCAGAATCAGTCCAGCGTCTCTCTGGGTTTCGTCCTCTACCAGAATGATAACTTCTTCCAGTCAAAAGTCTACAAGAGGGACAAGGCCACCATCAGGGTCCTGTCTGGCACTGTCAAGGGTTGGGAACGTGAAGTGGTGCCACCACGAGTGGAGATGAGGTTCAGACCGACGGTGAGTTCAAATCCAACAATGAACCAGTCTGAGTTTTACTGTAACTGGTTCTACTGGTCTGCTTTAGACCTAAACCAGTCTGTACCAGTCTTAACTGGTCCTCACGGATGTTTACTGGTGTCATAACGGTGAAGTGACTCAGTCGTGGCACCAGTGAGACTTGGTTTGGTTTAAACCTGAGAACAGAGTTTTTACCTTTGATTGTGAAGGTGTGGATCTGGACAGAAAGATGAATGAATGACTAACCTCTGGTCCCCTCACTGCAGCTGATCAACAGGACGACTCTGCATGACTTCTCCTGTGTTTTCTGGGACTACGTCCTCGAGGACTGGAGCACCTACGGCTGCTGGAAAGGAAAACCTTCAGACGGAATGATGACATGTTTCTGCAACCACACCACCAACTTTGCTGCTCTCTGGGTGAGTATCTGTAAAACTGAACTAAAGCAGTTGCCAGACGTCTGATGGTGTTTGTGTTTCAGTCTTTCAAAGAGGACTACGACTACGCCGAAGCCCTGGACATCATCTCCATCGTGGGACTTTCTTTTTCCATCCTGGGTCTGGTTGTGACAATCATTCACCACCTCACAGAAAGGTTTGACTCCACTGGTTCTGTGTTGGGACTCATCTGAACATCTTAACCTGAGTGTGCTTTGCTCTGCAGCTTTCAGAGGAAGCCTAATGGTCGTCAGAACAACCCGAACTCAAAGATGGCCCGGCTGAGTATCTGTGTCTGCCTGCTGGCCTTCATCATCACCTTCCTCTCCGGGGCGCAGAACTCGCCGAGCGAGCCCGACCTTCAGACCAACTCCATGTTGAAATCAGACGAGTATGTGGAGGCAGAGCGGGTCTCGTGCACGGTGGTGACGGCTCTACTGCACTTCTTCCTGTTTGCCACCTTCATGTGGAACAGCATCTACGGCACTCAGCTGGTGCTGCTGATCAGGACGATGCGCTGCAGTCTGCCGTCATACTGGACGCCGCTGAGCCTGGTGGTGGGATTCGGTACGACACCCTGGACGGCTTCATATTTAATATTTGTAAAAAATCCTTTTATTTACTTCCTGTTTCCTGGCAGGAGTCCCAGCTGTCTTCATGGCGGTCACCCTGGGAGCAACCTACAGGATGGACAACCCTCTGGATTACAGACAGGAGGAATTGTAGGTCTTTACTTGTTCTAAACCAGTCTTAACCAGTCCTTACTGGTCCTACGTTACCGGTCTTTACTGGTCCTAACCAGTCTTAACCAGTTTTCCAACCACCACTGACTCATGTACTCATGTTGTGATCATGTGACCTTTCTGTTTGCAGCTGCTGGCTCGCAGCTCTGGACAAAAACAAACAATTTGACTTCGGGAAGCCGATGTTCTGGGGCTTCGTGGTTCCGCTCGGCGTGATCCTGATCTACAACACGGTGCTGCTGGTCCTGGTCTCAATGACCACGTACAGGGTGGATCCCAAGCTCACCAGGTAACACCATCAGCTCCACCCACTGATTCTTCACATTTGAGCATGTATGAACCTTTGTGACCTCTCTCTCAGCACCAGGTTCCAGTCTCTGAAAAACCAGTTCCTGGTCAGTTTCTCTCTGGTGGTGATGCTTGGTCTGTCCTGGGCTCTGGGTTACCTGGTCCTGGTCACCACAGACCCCACCGCCCACCTGGTCTTCAGTATCTTCTTCTGCATCTGCACCACCACACAAGTAAGTCTGCTCCTTCTTCTTCTTTACAGGAAGAGTTGGTGGCTCCCACGTTAAGAATCACCTTCCTCCTCGTCTGTTTCAGGGTTTTCAGATTTTCATCCTGTTCACGGCCAGAACATCGACCTTCAGAGCCGCCGTGCTGTGTTCCTCTCACCGCGTCTCCTCGGTCAGGAGCTCGTTCAACAACATGTCGACCAGCTCTGGGGACTACGAGGACATCAAAGAGACCAACAGCCTGTAGGACGGACCGGGACAACCGGACACACATCCTGCAGTTTGACAGCAACCGGTTCTACTGGTTCTACTAGTCACATGTAGACCTAGTCACATGTAGACCTAGACCAGTCTCTACTGGTCCTAAACCAGCCTAAACCAGTCTCAAAGTGACATAGTTGTGATGTCAGTGATGTTTAGTGTGGTTTTAACCTGATTCCAGTTCCTCTGAGAACCCTGTGATGTTGATGGTGATGTTGATGGTTTTGTGTTCTTCTAATAAATGTTCCCTACATTCAGAACAATCACTGACTCGTCTCCTCTGAACCGTGTTGACATGACTGAGCCTCTAGAGGGCGCCATTACTCCATTTACACAACATCCCAGGTGTCAGTGAAGAATAAAAACATTAGATTTAAGATGAATTTAAAATGTTCCTCAACCTACACAACCAGTCAAAAGTTTGGACACGTTTATTTTGTTATTTTCATGATTATTTACGTTGTAGATTCTCACTGAAGGAATCAAAACTATGAATGAACACATACGGACTTATGTAGTAAACAAAAAAGTGTGAAATAACTGAACTATGATTCATATATTAGAGTCCTCAGATTATCCAAACCTTTGCTGTGATTACTGCTTTACACACTCTTTACGCACTTGAGGACACATTCAGAGTTTTGGCAGTTTTCTGGACTGACTGACCTTCAGTCTAAAACTCTAAATATGAATCACATTTGGAGTTATTTCACATTTTGTTTACTACATAATACTATATGTGTTCATTCATAGTGTTGATGCCTTCAGTGAGAATATACAATGTAAATAATCATTAATAATATTATATTATATTCAGACTCCACACAGATAGACCCAGTCAGTCCATGGATGTTGCTGTCAGGCCACAGGGCTAACCACTACTCTACTGTGAAGCTCTATATTATATTATAATATGCAGCTGGAGCAAAGAACCAGAAGTGCAATAAGCAGGAAGTGCATGTGGCATAAATAGTGTGGTGTATAATTACTATATAAGTACTTTAGAAGTAGTATGGTACAGGTTGTTTTACAGCATGTGGACAGTATTTATATTTCATTTGTTCGTTAAATGTGAGTAGACTATGAACAGGAACTATAACATAATTAACAGTGAAGGAGATGAGCAGATGATAAATTAGATGATACAGAATATAGATAAAGTGAGAAATGAAGACATGAGACATGTTTATTGATCCCACGTATGGGAAATGACCTTGTCACAGTAGCACGGAATTTAGCAAAATGCATGTACAGAAGACAATGACGACTTCAACAGGGAAAAGAGTTACCAAAAAAACACAAATATGAAAAAAATACACAAAAAATAACAATAGTCTGAAAAATACAGAGAAAAACTATAAAGACATAGTGTATATAGAGTGTGGTGGTGGAATAAACTTTACAAGTAAATAACTGCTTGAACTTTGAAAAAGCTAGAAGATGGTGAGGTAGTGGTTTCTGCAAAAACAAAAATCAGATTTATTTTCTTATAGACTCAGGCTGGTGTTGTTCAGCCTGATGGCAGCTGGAATGAAGATCCTGTGGTAGCGTTCCTTCTTGCAGCGTGGATGCAGCAGTCTGCTGCTGAAGGAGCTGCTGAGGTCTGACACAGTCTGATCAGCGGCTGATTGTTCTTCTTTTCATCTGCTCTGATAAGTCACCTTTAAAGGACTCTGACCTGCAGCGTAACATAATCCATCAGCTTGTAAAACTTTATGATCAATAAAAATGTAAACAGGAAGCTCCTTTACAACTTCATTGTTGAGAAGAAACAACTAAGCTGCTACTGCTGCTACAGCTACAGTCCACTGGGTGGAGACAGAACTCAGCTGGCTCAGCAGTGCTGTTAGCTTAGCAATGCTGTTAGCTTAGCAATGCTGTTAGCTTAGCAGTGCTGTTAGCTTAGCAGTGCTGTTAGCTTAGCAGTGCTGATGTGTAGTGCCTCCAGGCAGAGTTTCAACAGACATGACATGACTTCCAGTAATGGAGGAGGCCTCATTGTGTCCTTGTAGTTTCTTCAGTCCTCATCTTTCTGGTCTTTTCTTCTCCTGGTGGTGGATTCAGATAGACGTCTGCTCAGAGCATGGGTGGAGCAGCTCACCAGGATCTTCACGGACATTTTCAACCTGTCCCTCACCCAAGCAGCTGTGCCAACATGTTCTAAAGCTACATCCATAGTAGCAGTGCCTCAACGACTACACCCATGGTCATGAAGTGCTTCAAACGACTGGTCCTGGCACACCTGAAGGACTCCCTCCCTCCCACACTGGACCCACACCAGTTCACCTGCCACAGCAACAGGAGCATAGACGATGCAGTCTCCACAGCACTGCACTCTGTGCTCTCACACCTGGACAACAATCACACCTACTTCAGCTCAGCATTCATCACTGTCGTCCCGTCCAGGTTATTCACCAAACGTGGAGCCCTGGGCACCAACACCTCCCTCTGTAACTGGATCATTGACATTTTTGTTGATCATAAAGTTTTATAAGCTGATGGATTATGTTACGCTGCAGGTCAGAGTCCTTTATAGGTGACTTATCAGAGCAGATGCAAAGAAGAACAATCAGAGTCTGATCAGACTCCTGGAGCTAAACTCTGCTCATGACATGGACCGACAGCTACTACTCGTCTTCACTCTGGGTGAGAAATAGAACCAGGTACTACTGCTGCTCCAGAAAATAATACAACCAAATGACAACAATGTCATTTTTCATTGAAAAAATTCAGAATATTCATCAGCACCTTGGCACAACTCCTCACTTTAGTATCCCAGCTGACTCTCACCCATTCACACACTCATTCTCCTCCTTCCAGCTCCCCACTCTCTCAGAAATCACAGAACTTATTCGGAAATCCAAGCCAACCACATGTCAACTTGACCCCCTCCCCACACAGTTTGTTAAAGCCTGCCTCCCCTCCCTTGCCCCTCTCATCTCTGCCGTCATCCACTCCTCTCTCACCACTGGATCTGTCCCTACATCCTTCAAAACTGCTGCCATCACTCCAATCCTGAAAAAACCTGGTGCAGACCCCTCTAACTTCAACAACTTCCGTCCCATATCTAATCTACCCTTCATCTCCAAAATCCTTGAAAAAAACAGTTGCCTCCCAGCTCCATTCTCACCTATCCCATAATAACCTGTATGAACAGTTCCAGTCCGGTTTCCGTCCACTCAACAGCACTGAAACAGCCCTTATCAAAATTACCAACGACCTCCTTATGGCAGCTGATTCTGGACTCCTCACCATCCTCATCCTCCTTGACCTGAGTGCAGCCTTTGATACCATCTGTCATTCCACCCTCCTCAACAGGCTCAGGTCTTCCATTGGCATCACCCACACTCCTTTAGACTGGTTCACATCTTACCTTTCTGGCTGCACTCAGTTCATTCAACTTAAGTCCCTTAAATCCATCCCCTCCTCCGTCACTTCAGGTGTGCCCCAGTGCTCTGTCCTGGGGCCCCTACTCTTCATCATCTACCTTCTCCCCCTCGACAATATCTTCCGTAAATTTAATATCCATTTCTACTGTTATGCAGATGACACCCAGCTCTACCTTTCCAGCAAACCTTCATCCACTCTCCCACCCACCTCCCTTACCGATTGCATCTCTGAAATAAAAACCTGGTTCACCCAAAACTTCCTTAAACTAAACAGTAACCAAACTGAGGTCCTCCTCATTGGCACCAAATCCACTCTGTCCAAAATCGACAGCTTTTCTCTTAATATCGACAACTCCTCCGTTTCCCCCTCCCCCCAGGTTAAGAGTCTGGGTGTCATCCTTGACAGTACACTATCCTTTCAATCCCACATCAATAACATTACTCGGTCTGCGTAACATTAACCGCCTCTGCCCCTCCCTTACCCCCCACACTGCCGCCATCCTTGTTCACAGTCTTGTCACTTCCTGTCTGGATTATTGTACCTCTCTCCTCTCTGGCCTTCCACACAAATCCCTCCATAAACTCCAACTAGTCCAGAACTCAGCTGCACGTATCATAACTCGAAACCCCCTCCATTCACCACATCACTCCTGTTCTTCAAGAGCTTCATTGGCTCCCGGTTCAATTCTGCATCCAATTCAAAGTCCTCCTGTTTACCTTCAAGGCCATTCACAACCTCACCCCCCCCATATTTGTCTGATCTCCTCCATGTTCCCACTCCCTCCTGCTCTCTACGATCCTCTTCCTCCTTACATCTGTCTGTCCCTACTGCCCGTCTTACCACCATGGGGAGCAGAGCATTCAGCCGCTCTGCTCCCCGTCTCTGGAATTCACTACCACCCCACCTCAGAAATATTGATTCATTTCCCCACTTCAAATCACAACTTAAAACATATCTGTTTAAAACTGCCTATTCCACCTGATGACAATTGTTCTGCCTACTAACACAAGCCCTACTACCACGACTACCACACCTACTACTATCAGAATCAGAATCAGAAAGGAGTTTTGGGGGGGGGGGTGGCATTGTTCAGCAGACGAACTGCAGCCAATCACCTTCTCTGCAGAGACAATGACACGCTGCAGTCTGCTCTTGTCCTTAGCAGAGGCTGCAGCATACCAGGTGGTGATGGACTCAATGATGGCAGTGTAGAAGTGAACCATCATTGTCTTTGTCAGGTTGAATTTCTTCAGCTGCTGCAGGAAGTACATCCTCTGCTGTGCTTTTTTGATCAGGGCGCTGATGTTCAGCTCCCATTTGAGGTCCTGGGAGATGATGGTGCCCAGGAAACAGAAGGACTCCACAGTGTTGACTGTAGAGTCACACAGGATGATGGGGAGGAGTGGGGCTGTGTTCTTCCTGTAATCCACAATCATCTCCACTATCTTGGAGGCGTTCAGCTCCAGGTTCTGACGGCTACACCAAGTCTCCAAGCGGTCAATCTCCAGTCTGTAGGCGCTCTCATCTCCACCTGAGATGAGCCCGATGAGGGTGGTGTCATCCGCAAACTTCAGGAGCTTGACATCATCACCTTCCTCTCCGGGGTACAGAACTCGCCGAGCGAGCCCAACCTTAAGACCAACTAGTCCTAACCAGTCTTAACCAGGCCTTACTAGTCCTAAGTTACCGGTCTTTACTGGTCCTAAACCAGCCTTAACCAGTCTTCCAACCACCACTGACTCATGTACTCATGTTGTGATCATGTGACCTTTCTGTTTGCAGCTGCTGGCTCGCAGCTCTGGACAAAAACAAACAATTTGACTTCGGGAAGCCGATGTTCTGGGGCTTCGTGGTTCCGCTCGGCGTGATCCTGATCTACAACACGGTGCTGCTGGTCCTGGTCTCACTGACCACCTGCAGGGTGGACTACAAGCTCACCAGGTAACACCATCAGCTCCACCCACTGATTCTTCACATGTGAGCATGTATGAACCTTTGTGACCTCTCAGCACCAGGCGCCAGTCTCAGAGGGACAAGTTCTTGATCAGTTTCTCTCTGGCGGTGATGCTTGGTCTGTCCTGGGCTCTGGGTTACCTGGTCCTGGTTACCACAGACCCCACCACCCACCTGGTCTTCAGCATCTTCTTCTGCATCTGCACCACCACACAAGTAAGTCTGCTCCTTCTTCTTCTTTCCAGGAAGAGTTGGTGGCTCCCACGTTAAGAATCACTCTTCCTCCTCGTCTGTTTCAGGGTTTTCAGATTTTCATCCTGTTCACGGCCAGAACGCCGACCTTCAGAGCCGCCGTGCTGCGTTCCTTTCACAGCGTCTCCTCAGCCAGCAACAACATGTGGAAGACCTTGCTGAGCTCGACCAGCTCCAAGGACTACGAGGACATCAAAAAGAAAGAGACCAGCAGCCTGTAGGACGGACCGGGACAACCAGACACATCCTGCACTGAAAAATAAGGCTGTTGGATCTACATGAAAAAAGTCTGTACATTGGTTGCACATATTAAAGTTATGTTTCCTTGAAATTGTTTATTTACGTTAAATATACTGAATTTGTTTTTGTTAAAGAAACATGATTTTTTATATTAATATAATAATTAAAATAATATAATCATTTGCTCGTCCATTGCATTATAAAAATATTTCTGTGAACTAATTTCTGTTAAATAAATCTGTACGTCCAACCTCAGCTCTTATTTACAGGATTAACCATCAAAATTTCCAAAAACAAATAAGACATAAAGAAAAACTTTTACTTTTTAGTAGTGTCAAAGAACACTGAAAGGTACATTTTGGAAGAAAATAAAAACACAGCATATATGCCACAGATAATGTATAAATAAAAGGCAGTGCAAGTACCAACCATGATCCATGGCAACAGCTCACTCACAGAGTCTGTTTTGAGGACTTGATCTGTCTTAGAGAGTATGTTTCCGCCCAGCTTCATCACAACCTTCTGAAGCTGAGATTCAAAGCATACATTAGGCCAAATAACATGGCAGCATCTAATGCAACGTTGTCCAGATCATGCAGTACCACCTGGCCTTCCAAGACGACCAGTGTCTTCTGGTTTACTGGTAGAATCATGTCTAATGACATGGTCTCCTCAGTGCATTGTTGGAACGGGGGCTGAGTGTAGTGTAGAATCCTTTTTCTTCAATCAAGTGTGTACAATGTCAAATCAGTATGTTTTTCAAAAAAAAAAAGTATTCTTACTTTTGTCAGGTGTGCCAAAAAACTCTGTAGACTCTGGTCTATGTGCCCGCCCCTCTTTTCAAATAGCTTCATGACTTTATCTGACGTCACATCCAGCTGTGTCAGAAATCTCCATGGCAGCGTCATGGTGGTAATGAGCTTAAATTCTGCATTTACCTGAAAACAGGAATTATCACAGACAGATAATACTGAGTTATCACTTCATTTTCTAATTATCACCCTCGTTTACAATATTATTTGCCATGACATAATTAAACTTTGATTTTACAAACAGCTTTGGTGAGATTTATACAGCCAGTCCGTGTAATCTGTTGAGGTGATACAGCCACATGTGCAGAGTAGCTCATCTCAGTACATCAGTTCATCTCTTTATCAAGGACTCACGGTGGCTATGAAGGTCTAAACACAATGACATTTCAGATTAGGCAAAGCGTAGGGACAACACTTGTTTCTGGTTGGACAGAACCCACCGTGCTAAAACATAAGCTGATGTGATTGGTTGTTTTGCTGCCAGTCAAGAAATGAGGCCTTGAGAGTGGTCAGCGATGTGGAAGTGTAGACACTGTGATGAGCTCGGAAAGCAGACAACATGTACTGTCCACACTGCGGAAAGAAGTAGAAGTCGTTGCCAGATTTCTGCATGTCTTGTGGAAAGACATTGTTAACATTTAAAGACACCAAGGGGACGCACCATGAGGACATAGTTGCTCCGCCTCTGTCATAATGGGTCATAATCTCGTCCTCCATTCTTTCAATGCGGTTTAAAACTCATGCACAGACACAGCGAAGTATAAACAGGAAATGACGTCACACTGTCGGGTTCTGTCCAATCAGAAACAAGAAGGGTTGATTGTTCCAGCCATTTCCAAACATTGTTGTGTTTTATGAAATGTTGTGTTTGACCTTCAGGGCCACCGTACTAACTGGATGTGATGAATAGAACTACATGTAAATGACTAGCGCCTGTTAGCTCCTACTTGTCTCACTATCGTTATCAGAACCGTGTTCAGTTTCCTCATGAGCTGAATATGAAGCCTTTGCTGTGAAATTAAGACGCGTTTCTTTTTCTCCTTAAGGCCGATATAACTCATCGCAGTCACAGTTTTCTCTCATCGGATAACGTGGATGGACTTCGGCTGAGTAGGGGCGTCCACTGCAAATATCTGCAGTAAACTAAAGGCAGCTGTAGCAGTTTTTCAAGAATGATTTTTCCCCAAAACTTTTCAGGGCAACTTTGACTTTCCACACCTCGCGACCGTGGATATGACTCCGCAGGCAAACGGGGCGGTTAAGACCCTCCTCTCTCCAATAAACGTAAACTCCTGTAAATGTTAGCTAACATCATCTTATTCATGTTGCTCAGTGTTCCTGGCTGATAAAAAACATCGGTTTTATGAAAACTATACGTCTAGTCTAATGTGAACTCTGTCAAACATTTAATAAGTTTTAATTATCCTTACCTTGTCCATAACTCTCCAAGTCAACTTCAGAAAAGATGGCAGCCAAAACTCCTGCAGAAGTTTTCCAATGGGGCGGAGTTTCCAGAGGAAACACAATAATTTTCTGTTTTCTGAACATGACTGAGACTTGTAGACTTTGCATCCACCAAGACTTAAGGGATTATACATGATACACTACCAGTCAGAAGTTTGGACACACGTTTATCTCTTTATTTTCATGATTATTCATGTTGTAGATTCTCACTGAAGGCATCAAAACTACGAATGAACACACACGCAATTATGTAGTAAACAAAGTGTGAAATACTATGACTATGATTCATATATTAATCCTCAGAGTAGCCAAACCTTTACTTTGCATTCACTGGATGAGCTTCATGAGGTCGTCACCTAAAATGGTTTACCCAGAGATGCTGATCACTTGTTGGCACACGCACCATCACACCTCCTCCTCCATGATTCACTGGTTGGAACCATGCATGTAGAGAAATGAAACAGTGCATAAACAATCAGCAGTAACAACCTGATGTTACTAAATTAATGAAATGTTCAGTACATACAAAACAGTCCATGTGGCGGGTGTGAGGAGTCCTTCAGAATACTGTAAATGGCTTTGCTTTTACATAGTGCTATTCTACCTATTGGTACTCAAAGTTCTTTACAGTCACAGACACTTCTACCCTTTCACTCACACATTCACACAGTAGTACCACTCACTGGGAGCAACATAGGCGTGATTGTTGTCCAGGTGTGAGAGCACAGAGTGCTGCATCGTCTATGCTCCTGTTGCTGTGGTACGTGTTTCTTCTCAACAATGAAGTTGTAAAAGAAATTCCTCTTTACATTTTTGTTGATCATAAAGTTTTATAAGTTGATGGATTTTGTTACGCTGCAGGTCAGAGTCCTTTATAGGTGACTTATCAGAGCAGATGAAAAGAAGACAATCAGAGTCTGATCAGAGTCCTGGATGGAAACTTTGACCAACATGGACCGACAGCTACTACTCGTCTTCACTCTGGGTGAGAAATCAGACGATTAATGACCACTAATCTCTACTCGTTGGTGTTCCTAATTTAGTCTCTTTGATCCTTAGAGTATTGTTAGTTCATGTTACCCTCAGGATGAACTCTAATATCTGTGTAATATACAACGTACATAGTGTTAGCTTCTCATCATGCTAAACACTCACTACATGGTTGCTAGCATTAGCATGTTAGCATTGCCAGTCTAACTGTATCATTGATTTTCCCCACAGTTGGACTGTTGTCTACAACAAATCAACAAGTTCCTACTACTGCCACTACTACTGCTGCTCCAGATACTGCTGCTACACCAGGTATCACCACTACACCAGACACTGCTGCTGCTCCAGGAACTACCATTGCTCCAGGTACTACTGCTGCTCCAGCTACTTCTCCTACTACCACTGCTACAGAAACTACTGCTGCTCCAGGTACTACTGATACAACCAGTGCTACAGAAACCACTGCTGCTCCAGGTACTAGCCCTACTACCACTACTCCAGACACTACTGCTGCTCCAGGTACTACTGATACAACCAGTGCTACAGAAACTACTGTTGCTCCAGGTACTACTGATACAACCAGTGCTACAGAAACTACTGTTGCTCCAGGTACTACTGATACAACCAGTGCTACAGAAACCACTGCTGCTCCAGGTACTAGCCCTACTACCACTACTCCAGACACTACTGCAGCTCCAGGTTCTACTCCTATGGCTGCTCTGGGTACTACCACTGCTCCAGGTACTACTGCTAGCCCAGGTACCTACCTTACCACCCCTACTACCAACATTATCACCACTATCGACCCTACTACCACCCCTGTCGTCCCTACTATCACCACTATCGACCCTACTACCACCCCTGTCGACCCTACTACCACCCCTGTCGTCCCTACTACCACCCCTGTCGACCCTACTACCACCCCTGTCGTCCCTACTATCACCACTATCGACCCTACTACCACCCCTGTCGACCCTACTACCACCCCTGTCGACCCTACTACCACCCCTGTCGACCCTACTACCACCCCTGTCGCCCCTACTACCACCACTGTCGACACTACTACCACCACTATCGACACAACTACCACCCCTGTCGTCCCTACTACCACCACTATCGACACAACTACCACCCCTGTCGTCCCTACTACCACCACTATCAACACTATTACCACTACTCTTGACCCTACTATCACCAGTGTCACCCCTGCTACCACCACTATCGACACGACTACCACCCCTGTCGAACTTATTACAACCACTGTCGTCCCTACTACAACAACTCTCAACCCTACTACCACCCCTGTCGTCCCTACTACCACCACTATCGACACAACTACCACCCCTGTCGTCCCTACTACCACCACTATCAACACTATTACCACTACCCTTGACCCTACTATCACCAGTGTCACCCCTACTACCACCACTATCGACACGACTACCACCCCTGTCGAACTTATTACAACCACTGTCGTCCCTACTACAACAACTCTCAACCCTACTACCACCACTATCGACCCTACTACCACCACTATCGTCCCTACTATCACCACTATCGACCCTACTACCACCACTATCGACCCTACTACTACTACTCTCGACCCTACTATCACCACTGTCACCCCTGCTACCACCACTATAGACACTACTACTACCACTATCGACCCTACTATCACCACTATCGACCCTACTACCACCACTATCGACACCACTACCACCACTTTCAACACCACTACCACCACTATCGACCCTACTACCACCACTATCGACACTACTACCACCACTATCGACCCTACTACCACCATTATCGACCCTGCTACCACCACTATCAACACTACTATCACCACTGTCGTCCCTACTACCACCACTATAGACACTACTCCCACTACTCTTGACCCTACTACCACCACTATCGACCCTGCTACCACCACTATCAACACTACTATCACCCCTGTGGTTCCTACTACCACTACTCTGGACCCTACTGTCACCACTATCGACCCTGCTACCACCACTATCAACACTACTATCACCCCTGTGGTTCCTACTACCACTACTCTTGACCCTACTATCAGCACTGTAGACCCTACTACCACCGCTGTCGTCCCTACTATCACCACTGCCGTCCCTACAACCACCATCGACCCTGCTATCACCACTGCCGTCCCTACTACCACTACTCTTGACCCTACTACCAGCACTATCGAACCTAGTACCACTACTCTTGACCCTATTATCACTACTGTCGTCCCTACTACCACCACTATCGACCCTACTACCACCACTATTGACCCTGCTACCACCACTATCGACACTACTATCACCCCTGTCGTCCCTACTACCACCACTATCGACCCTACTACCACCACTATTGACCCTGCTACCACCACTATCGACACTATTATCACCACTGTCGTCCCTACTACCACCACTATCGACACTACTACCACCACTATCGACCCTACTACTACCACTATCGACACTATCACCACTGTCGTCCCTACTACCACCACTATCGACACTACTAATACCCCTGTCGAACTTATTACAACCACTGTCACCACTACTACCAACCCTACTTCAACAACATTCAAGCCTACTACCACCACTGTCGTCCCTACTATCACCACTGTCATCCCTGCTACCACCACTATCGACCCTACTACCACCACTATCGTCCCTACTACCACCACTATCGACACTGCTACCACTACTCTTGACACTATTACGACTACTCTCAACCCTACTACAACCACTACCAACCCTACTACCATCACTGTCACCCCTCCTACCACTATTACCGCTGCTGTCATTTCAACTACCAACCCTACTACCAGCCCTAATATCACCAGTACCACCCCTACTACAACCCTTAATACCACCACCACCACCTCTACTACCACCCTTCATACTACCATCGCTACCACTCCTGATACCACCCCTATTACCACCCTTAATACCACCACCACCACCCCTACTACAACCCTTAATACCACCATAACTACCACCTCTACGACCGCCCTTCATACCACCATCGCTACCACTCCTGATACCACCACTACCACCCCTATTACCATCCTTAATACCACCACCACCACCCCTACTACAACCCTTAATACCACCACCACTACCACCTCTACTACCGCCCTTCATACCACCATTGATATCACTCCTGATACCACCCCTATTACCACCCCTATTACCACCACCACCACCACCCCTACTACAACCCTTAATACCACCATAACTACCACCTCTACGACCGCCCTTCATACCACCATCGCTACCACTCCTGATACCACCACTACCACCCCTATTACCATCCTTAATACCACCACCACCACCCCTACTACAACCCTTAATACCACCACCACTACCACCTCTACCACCGCCCTTCATACCACCATTGATATCACTCCTGATACCACCACTACCACCCCTATTACCACCCTTAATACCACCACCACCAGTACCACCCCTACTACAACCCTTAATACCACCATCACTATCACCTCTAGTACCGCCCTTCATACGACCATCGCTACCACTCCTGATACCACCCCTACTACCACCCCCACTACAACCCCTACTACCACCACTACCACAACCCCTACTACCACCACTACCACCCCTACCACCACCCCTACTACCACCCCCACTACCACCCCTACTACCACCCCTACTACCACCACTACCACCCCCACTACCACGACTACCACTACCACGACTACCACCACTACCACCCCTACTACCACCAGTACCACCCCTACTACCACCCCCACTACCACCCCTACTACCACCACTACTACCACCACTACCACCCCACTACCACGACCACCCCCACTACCACGACTACCACTACCACTACTACCACCCCTACTCCCACCCCTACCACCTCTATAAATTGTAATTTTGGAGTATCACAGGGTGGTGTCTGTGTCTGTCCTGATGACTATAGTGGACCAACATGCTTAGTAGGTAAGTACAAAACTGGACCAATCACACCTTTAGACCTCCACCTGTCAATCAAACTGATCAGCTGTGACTGAACTCCTAGAAAACTTCTGCAGAAAACAGGAGATCGAGGGCTTCACCTTCCCACAAACGCCCATCGGCTGGTTTGCATACTCAGTGGAAACCTGTCCCAGTGGAACAAGTGGTAAGCTTCCTCCTGTCCCTTCTTTACATCTCCATCTCAGTCCATCCTCCATACTTCAGGTCTGTTTGTTGTCCACTCAGCTGGTAAACCAAAGGCCTCCACCAGATGTATGAACACCACTGGATCAGCTGCTTTTGAGGAGCTACAGAAGCTCAACTGCAGCCAGACGCTCAGCAACATAGAGCAAAGTGTGAGAGCAGCCGGTCATTCTTCAGAAGATCCTGATGCCTGGATCGTCACCATCATCCAGTCTGACTTCCTGTCAGGTCCACTAATTAAAGCTATTTGGTTCCTCAGCTCAATGCTTCAGCTGATTTAGAGAGCCTGGCCTCCAGCACTCAGATTCTGACGTCCAAACCTGAAGCCCTGACACCTGAAAATGTAACCACAGCAGTTCAGATTGCAGACAGTCTGCTGAAATCTGAGAACATCACAGAGGTAAAAACACAACACCTCAAAAGGTCTGAAAACGTTAGGGTCAGAGTCTGAACTATTGTCTGTGTTGCAGAGCGTCAGGGTGGCTGCAGTGGCGACAGTCAGTCAGCTGCTGGACGCCAAGCCGGTAGACACGACCTCCAGCCTGAGGTAAACCAGCACACCTTTCTATCAGTCTGTTTGTCTCAGAGCCTCATGCCGGCCTCAAGCACACGGCCCTGCTCCAGGTTTCTTCTTCTTAAAGGTTTCCTTGCACCGTCGTCTTAGTGCAACTCTGGAGGTTTCTGGTTCTGGAAACAGCATCAGTATGGTAGCATCAGTATGCTAACATCAGTACGCTAGCATCAGTACGCTAGCATCAGTATGCTAGCACCAGTATGCTAGCACCAGTATGCTAACATCAGTATGGTAGCATCAGTATTGTAGCACTAGTATGCTAGCATCAGTATGCTAGCACCAGTATGCTAGCACCAGTATGCTAGCACCAGTATGTTTTTATTATTATAACCTTTATTTAACCAGATAAAAAACCCACTGAGATCAAGACCTCTTTCATACGGGTGACCTGGCCAAGAAAGGCAGCAGCACACGTCGTGGTGATCAATACAGACAAACAACAATTATAACAAACAACCAGTGAAAAATAAAACATAAAAATCGAAAATTTAAGATGCAGGAAATAAAATGCAGAGATTGCTGGTACAGTAAAAGTTTAAGAACATAGGCACTGCTCGAATTATTTCCATAGACGCTTTTTTAAAATAGAGCGGAATAAGTTCTGACATTTTCAGTTCAGATTGGAGAGCATTAAGCAGAGGGGGCAGAGAAACTGAATGCTTTTTTACCCGTTTCAGTTCGTACATGAGGAGCAGAAAAATGCAGAATGTCATTTGATCTTAGGGCATAACGGCTTCTAGTTTTCTGAAGAAAAGTACACAAATATATGGGAACCAAGTCAAGAAGAGCCTTATACACTAGAGTCATCCAGTGTGTATATCGTCTTATCTCCAAGGAAGGCATGCCAGCTTTCGCATACAATTCACAGTGGTGGGTGAGGCGGCTACAACCAGTGATAAACCTCAGAGCATAGTGATAGACAGGAGTCAAGGACTGAAGGCAGCTGAAGCTGACATATACACAACATCTCCATAATCAGTCACAGGCAAGAAAGTAGCTGACATCAGGAACTTACGAGCTCTAAGGGAAAAACATGATTTGTTTCTGTAATAGAAACCAAGCTTCACCCTTAATTTGGAAATCAAATTTTTAACATGCAATTTGAATGAAAGCTCCTCGTCAATAATCAAATCAAATCAAATCAAATCAAATTTTATTTGTATAGCCCAAATTCACAAAACATGTTTTGCCTCAGAGGGCTTTACAATCTGTACAGGGAGTGACACCCTCTGTCCTTAGACCCTCGGTTCGAGTGAGGAAAAACTTGCCCACAAAAAACCCTATTAACAGGGAAAAAATGTGGAAGAAACCTCAGGGAGAGCCACAGAGAAGGGATCCCTCTCCCAGGACGGACAGACGTGCAATGGATGTCACATGTACAAATCAACACAGACATATTGTACAATTACAATGAAAGATGACATGACAATGAATTACAATGAATGATAGAATGATTACAGTAGCAGTGGAACCTGTGATAGAGAGACACAAATGCACAGCAGCAGTAAATCATGAACTAACTGAAGTGGAGATATGGTAACAATAATGACAGTAATGCTTTATATGGTGGATGTCAGCAGTAGACCACAGCAGCAGCCACGATCCATGAGAACCTGCTGGACGACAAAGCACAGAGAACTCCGGGGAAGAAGTTTAGTTAGTAGCTAGCAGTGACGGTAATGGTGATTGGGTGGGAGAGAGAGAGAGAGAGAGAGAGAGAGAGAGAGAGAGAGAGAGAGAGAGAGAGAGAGAGAGAGAGAGAGAGATATCAGTAAAGGGAGATGATTACATCTTCGACCAGTACTGTGCCTGGCTAGGCATAACCCAGAGGTCCCCCGGTAGTCTAATCCTATGGCAGCATAACTAAGGGATGACCTGAGTCACCCCTAACTATAGGCGCTGTCAAAAAGGAAAGTCTTAAGTCTACTCTTGAAGGTGTTGACCGTGTCTGCCTCCCGAACCCAGAAAGGTAATTTGTTCCACAGAAGAGGAGCTTGATAGCTGAAGGCTCTGGCTCCCAATCTACTTTTGGAAACTATAGGAACCACAAGGAACCCAGCATCCTGAGAGCGCAGTGGTCTAGAGGGATAGTAAGGTACTATAAGCTCTTTTAGATATGATGGTGCCTGACCATGAAGAGCTTTATATGTAAGGAGAAGAATTTTAAATTCTATTCGAGATTTAATAGGTAGCCAATGCAAGGAAGCCAAAATGGGAGAGATGTGATCTCTGATCTTGGTTCCTGTCAGAACGCGTGCAGCAGCGTTCTGGATTAGCTGCAGAGTCCTCAGAGACTTACTGGAGCAGCCTGATAACAAAGAGTTGCAATAGTCCAGCCTAGAGGTTACAAATGCATGGATTAGTTTTTCTGCATCTACTTGAGACACAAAGTGTCTGATTTTGGCAATGTTGCGCAAATGAAAGAATGCAGTTCTAGAAGTTTGTTTTATGTGGACATTGAAGGACAGATCCTGATCAAAAACAACGCCTAGATTTTTTACGGTGGTGCTGGAGGCCAGATTGATCCCGTCTAAAGTGACCAAGTCACTGGAAAAAGAGTTTCTGAGGTGTTTGGGTCCAATTACAAGAACTTCAGTTTTGTCTGAATTCAACATCAGAAAATTGTAGGTCATCCAATTTTTTACATCCTTGAGGCATGATTGGAGTTTAGTTAACTGGTTGGTTTCATCAGGCTTGATCGAGAGATACAGTTGGGTGTCATCAGCATAACAATGAAAATTAATGGAATGATTCCTGATAATGTTTCCTAGAGGAAGCATGTATAAACTGAATAGAAGTGGTCCTAGGACAGAACCTTGTGGTACTCCATGACAGACTTTGGTATGTATGGACGATTCATCATTGACGTGAACAAACTGAGATCGATCTGCAAAATATGATTTAAACCAGCTTAGGGCGGTTCCTTTGATGCCAATTTGATGTTCCAGTCTCTGTAAAAGAATTTGGTGGTCAATGGTATCAAATGCGGCACTAAGATCTAGCAGGACAAGTACAGAGATGAGTCCTTTGTCTGATGCCATTAGGAGGTCATTTGTAACTTTGACTAATGCAGTTTCTGTGCTATGATGCACTCTAAAACCTGACTGAAAATCCTCAAGTAAACTGTTCTTATGGAGAAAGTCAAATAGCTGATTAGCAACTGCTTTCTCAAGTATCTTAGAGAGAAAGGGAAGGTTTGATATTGGTCTGTAATTGGCTAAAACCTCTGGATCTAGAGTGGGCTTTTTAAGAAGAGGTTTAATTACAGCTACTTTAAAGGACTGTGGTACATATCCTGATAATAAGGACAGATTAATCATGTCCAATAAAGAAGAGCTAACTAGAGGTAGAACATCCTTGAGCAGCCTAGTTGGTATGGAGTCTAAGAGACAGGTTGACGGCTTAGATGAAGAAGTTATTGAGGTTATTTGATCAAGGTCAATCGGAGAGAAACAGTCTAAATGTATATCTGCTTTTGCAGTTACTTCCAAGTTTGCTGTATTACAATGCAGATCAGTGCCTGTCAAAGGCAAGGCCTGATGAATTTTGTCTCTAATAGTTGTGATTTTATCATTAAAGAAGCTCATGAAGGCATTACTGGTTAGACCTAAAGGAATGGATGGCTCAATAGCGCTGTGGTTCTCTGTTAGCCTGGCTACAGTGCTGAAGAGAAACCTGGGGTTGTTCTTATTTTCCTCTATTAATGAGGAATAATAGGCTGTTCTGGCATTGCGGAGAGCTTTCCTGTAAGTTTTAAGATTATCTACCCACACAAAACGAAATTCTTCCAGTTTAGTGGCACGCCATTTGCGTTCAGATTTACGTGCCACTTGCTTTAATTTGTGAGTCTGCTGGCTATACCAAGGTGCTAATCTCCTCTGTTTAATTTTCTTCTTTTTCAGAGGTGCAATAGAGTCAAGAGTTGCCTGTAATGAGCCTGTGGTACTATTAACGAGATGATCTATCTGTGAGGGGATAAAGGAAGCAGACAAGTCCTCTGTTACACTGAGACATGGCATTGAATTCAGTACTGAAGGAATCATTTCCTTAAATTTGGCTACAGCACTGTCAGATAAACATCTGCTGTAGGAGTTTCTGCAAAAAGGCTTATAGTCCAATAAAATGAACTCAAAGGTTATTAGAAAATGGTCGGATAGGAGAGGATTCTGTGGAAAAACTATTAAATGATCAATTTCAATGCCATAAGAGAGAATGAGGTCAAGAGTGTGGTTCAGACAGTGAGTCGGTTTATTTACACTTTGACAGAAGCCCATTGAGTCTAGTAGAGAGATAAACGCAGTACTAAGACTATCATTGTGGTTGTCCACATGAATATTAAAATCACCCACAATAATTACTTTATCTGATTTAAGGATCAAGCCTGATGAAAATTCTGCAAATTCAGATAAAAATTCAGAGTAAGGTCCAGGAGGACGATACACTGTGACAAATAGAATTGGCTGTAATGTTTTCCAGGTTGGGTGAGAGAGGCTAAGAACAAGACTTTCAAATGAAGTATAATTTAGTCTAGGTTTAGGATTTATTAATAGACTTGAGTCAAATATGGCTCCAACTCCACCACCTCGACCATTACTTCGAGGAATATGAGTATTACAATGACTGGGAGGAGTGGATTCATTTAAGCTAACATATTCATCCTCCTGCAGCCAGGTTTCAGTAAGACAAAATAAATCAATATCATAATCAGATATTAATTCATTAACTAGAACAGCTTTAGAGGACAAGGATCTGATATTCAGGAGTCCACATTTAATTCTCTTATTTTGAATTGCTGGAGAAGTTGATTTAATTTTTATTAAGTTTTTATGTTGAACTCCTCTTCTGTTTGTTTTATCTTTAAATAATGCAGGTGGACGGGGGACAGACACAGTCTCTATACTAAAGGATTGGGTGGGCAGCCACTCTAATGGAGGCGCAGAGAAGCGTGTAAGACTGCAGCTCTGCTTCCTGGTCCCAACTCTGGGTAGTCAGGGTTTTGGTCGACTAATAAACTCGGCCATATTTCTAGATATGAGAGCTGCTCCATCCAAAGTGGGATGGATGCCGTCTCTCCTAATCAGACCAGGTTTTCCCCAGAAAGGTGTCCAATTGTCTATGAAGCCCACATCGTTTGCTGGGCACCACCTCGACAGCCAGCGGTGAAATGACGACATGCGGCTAAACATGTCATCACTGGTCACATTGGGTAGGGGTCCAGAGAAAACTACGGAATCCGACATCGTTTTGGCGTATGCACACACCGATGAAACATTAATTTTAGTGACCTCCGATTGGCGTAACCGGGTGTCATTACCGCCGACGTGGATAACAATCTTACTGTATTTACGTTTAGCATTAGCCAGCAGTTTCAAATTTGACTCGACGTCGCCCGCTCTGGCCCCCGGGATGCATTTCACTATGACCCCCGGTGTCGCTAACTTCACGTTTCGCAAAATGGAGCTGCCAATGACCAGAGTTGACTTCTCAATAATGAATCCCATATACTTATAACTGGTAACCAGCTCTAGCGTATCACCCCGGACAGTTTTGATTTTGGGGATATTCTCCATGGGAACAGATGAATTTGAAAAAATCATTAGTTTGGATTTATCAGTATTTAAAACCAGCTTTAATTTCTCCAAACAAATCTGCACTTCATCAAAGGCGGACTGCAAAAAGTCAAATGCCTGAGCAACTGAATGTGAGCAGCAGTAAATTACAGTGTCATCCGCATAAAGATGGTATGAGGCATTTGACATGTTTGCACAGAGATCATTTATGTAAATTGTGAACAGAATGGGTCCTAAGACTGAGCCTTAAGGTACACCTTTTGTGACCTCAAGAAAGGTGGAGCTAACTCCAGCCATCTGAACACATTGTGTTCTATTTGCAGTAATTAGCAAACCAAGAAGTAGCTTGTTTGGAGATGCCATTCTTGAAGAGAGTTTCTAACAGAATATTGTGATCCACAGTATCAAATGCCTTAGACAGGTCAATAAATAGAGCCACACAGAACTTTTTCGAGTCCAATGCCTCAAACACATCATTAAGGACTTTTAAGGCAGCAGTAGCAGTGCTGTGCTGCTTCCTAAAACCTGACTGAAGGGGATTTAGAATGTTCCTCAACTCCAAAAAAATCCTTCAGTTGATCACAGATCAATTTTTCAAACACTTTGGCTAAAATACATAATTTTGAGATAGGCCTGTAATTGTTCACATTTGAGGGTTCACCTCCTTTTAGCAGTGGGAGGACAAAAGCAGATTTCCAAACTTTAGGAAGTTTGTTTGTACTGAGACTTAGATTAAAAATACTCGTTAGAGGCTCAGCAATTAAGTCAGCTGCCAGCTTCAGAAAAAATGGATCCAAGCTATCTGGACCAGCTGATTTTTTGGAGTCCAATTTTTTTAGCGCACTATGGACCTCAGAAGTAGACACAGGTTAAAAATGAAAAGAACAATCAACAGGGAGACGGCTTTCAACAGAAGTTTCATCAGTTAAAATGGTGCTTTTAGAATCACTGTTAAAAGAATCAAACAAGTGCCCTGCTGTGATAAAATGTTCATTAAAATAATTTAACATGGCACATTTATCGGTCAGGTTTCCAGTGTCTTTGACCAAAAAGTTTGGCAGTTCAGTAAAGGGCATAGCACCAGAAGCAGATCTCACAACATCCCAAATTTTCCTGGGATCATTTAGGTTTTTGGTAGTTTCAGATAAATAAAATTCTGATTTAGCCTTCTTGATTAGGGAGGTACATTTGTTGCGGAGTTGACGAAAATTGAGCCAATCAGCCTCCAATTTTGTATTTTGTGCTCTGGCCCAGGCAAGATCTCTTTCTTTGAGGAGGTTTCCAATTTCAATGGAGAACCATCGCCCCTTTATCCTAAACTTACATAAGGGAGCATGTTTATTGATTAACTTCAAAAATTCTGAATGAAAGAAATTTTAGCACCAGAAATGTTAGCACCAGTATGCTAGCACCAGTACGCTAGCATCAGTACGCTAGCATCAGTATGGTAGCATCTGTATGGTAGTACTAGTATGCCAGCACCAGTATGCTAGCATCAGTACACTAGCATCAGTATGCTAGCATCAATATGCTAGCATCAGTGTGCTAGCATCAGTACGGTAGCATCAGTACGGTAGCATCAGTATGCTAGCAAAGGCGACACTAACAGGCAGATAAGTGGGTTTAACCTTCTGACTGGCTGAGTGTTTAATCGTCATATTTCCTCTGGTCAGCCTGACAAAGACTCTGGACGAGTTCTCGGTGAATCTCACCTCGTCTCAGCTGGTCCAACCAAACCTGGTGGTGCAGTCGGCCCAGGTTCCTGCTGGTAACAGCCAGGGAGTCCAGTTCACCTCGCTGTCAGGTTAGCAGGACTGTTGATGAGTTCATGAACGGTAATGAAGGAGCAGTTTGTGATTTCCTCTTATCGTGCTGCATTCAGGGAAATCTGGAAGTTTCGTGCCTGAGAGAATCAAGCTGGACACCAACGCGTCAGAGATCAAGGTGGAAGACGGATTCATAGCTGATGCCCTGATTCACATACGGTTCTCTGAAGGTGAGTTTCCTGCTCAGAGATTTAATTTCATTGTTTTGATGAACTGATTGTTGGATTGTTCTCACTTCCTGTCCGTCCTCTGGTCTCAGGGGCAAGTGTCCGTCAGAATCAGCCCAGCGTCTCTCTGGGTTTCGTCCTCTACCAGAACGACAACTTCTTCCAGTCAAAAGTCTACAAGAGGAACAAGGCCACCATCAGGGTCCTGTCTGGCACTGTCAAGGGTTGGGAACGTGAAGTGGTGCCACCACGAGTGGAGATGAGGTTCAGACCGACTGTGAGTTCAAATCCAACAATGAACCAGTCTGAGTTTTACTGGGACTGGTTCTACTGGTCTGCCTTAGACCTAAACCAGTCTGTACCAGTCTTAACTGGTCCTCATGGATGTTTACTAGTGTCCTAACAGTGAAGTGACTCAGTCGTGGCACCAGTGAGACTTGGTTTGGTTTAAACCTGAGAACAGAGTTTTTGCCTTTGATTGTGAAGGTGTGGATCTGGACAGAAAGATGAATGAATGACTAACCTCTGGTCCCCTCGCTGCAGCTGATCAACGGGAAGACTCTGCATGACTTCTCCTGTGTTTTCTGGGACTACGACATCGAGGACTGGAGCACCGTCGGCTGCTGGAAAGGAAATGTTTCAGACGGAATGATGACATGTGTCTGCAACCACACCACCAACTTTGCTGCTCTCTGGGTGAGTATCTGTAAAACTGAACTAAAACAGTTGCCAGACGTCTGATGGTGTTTGTGTTTCAGTCTTTCAAAGAGGACTACGACTACGCCGAAGCCCTGGACATCATCTCCATCGTGGGACTTTCTTTTTCCATCCTGGGTCTGGTTGTGACAATCATTCACCACCTCACAGAAAGGTTTGACTCCACTGGTTCTGTGTTGGGACTCATCTGATCATCTTAACCTGAGTGTGCTTTGCTCTGCAGCTTTCAGAGGAAGCCTAATGGTCGTCAGAACAACCCGAACTCAAAGATGGCCCGGCTGAGTATCTGTGTCTGTCTGCTGGCCTTCATCATCACCTTCCTCTCCGGGGCGCAGAACTCGCCGAGCGAGCCCGACCTTCAGACCAACTCCATGTTGAAATCAGACGAGTATGTGGAGGCAGAGCGGGGCTCGTGCACGGTGGTGACGGCTCTACTGCACTTCTTTCTGTTTGCCACCTTCATGTGGAACAGCATCTACGGCACTCAGCTGGTGCTGCTGATCAGGACGATGCGCCGCAGTCTGCCGTCATACTGGACGCCGCTGAGCCTGGTGGTGGGATTCGGTACGACACCATGGACGGCTTCATATTTAATATTTGTAAAAAATCATTTTATTTACTTCCTGTTTCCTGTCAGGAGTCCCAGCTGTCTTCATGGCGGTCACCCTGGGAGCAACCTACAGGATGGACAACCCTCTGGACTACAGACAGGAGGAATTGTAGGTCTTTATGGGTCCTAAACCAGTCTTAAACTAGTCTTAACTAGCCATGTACCAGTCCTAAACCACTCCTAAACTAGTCCTAGACTAGTCTTAACCAGTCCTTACTGGTGAATGAGGTGAGGTTCTCTGTGGTGACGGAACCTCAAAGCCAGCAAAGAAGTTGTTTAGCTGCTCTGCCAGCGGGGCACCACCATCGTCAGCTGACAGGCTGCTGGGTCTAGTGGGTTATCTGCTGGACTCCTTGCCACGCCTGTCTGTATTCATTGGTCTCATTCAGTTCTCTATCCTCCTTTTACATCCAACCTTAGCCTCCCTGATTCCCTGTTTCCCCTCTTCAGGTTGGCTCTGGCACTGCTGTACAGCTCCCTGTTGATGGGACGCTCCTTCAGGCCAGGTCTTAACAGTTCTGGATGTGACAGGGGCATTTTTTCTGAGGGGGTGTATCCTGGTATTAGTAGCAGGGACATGTGGTCTGACTGACTCAGGTGTGGTAGAGTCTTGACCCTGAAAACCAGCTTGAAAAAAACAGCCGCGGTGGTCGGCGTGCAGCCATCTTGAAGTACTAGTCTTCCAACCACCACTGACTCATGTACTCATGTTGTGATCATGTGACCTTTCTGTTTGCAGCTGCTGGCTCGCAGCTCTGGACAAAAACAAACAATTTGACTTCGGGAAGCCGATGTTCTGGGGCTTCGTGGTTCCGCTCGGCGTGATCCTGATCTACAACACGGTGCTGCTGGTCCTGGTCTCAATGACCACCTGCAGGGTGGACTACAAGCTCACCAGGTAACACCATCAGCTCCACCCACTGATTCTTCACATGTGAGCATGTATGAACCTTTGTGACCTCTCTCTCAGCACCAGGCGCCAGTCTCAGAGGGACAAGTTCCTTGTCAGTTTCTCTCTGGCGGTGATGCTTGGTCTGTCCTGGGCTCTGGGTTACCTGGTCCTGGTTACCACAGACCCCACCACCCACCTGGTCTTCAGCATCTTCTTCTGCATCTGCACCACCACACAAGTAAGTCTGCTCCTTCTTCTTCTTTACAGGAAGAGTTGGTGGCTCCCACGTTAAGAATCATCTTCCTCCTCGTCTGTTTCAGGGTTTTCAGATTTTCATCCTGTTCACGGCCAGAACGCCGACCTTCAGAGCCGCCGTGCTGCGTTCCTTTCACAGCGTCTCCTCAGCCAGCAACAACATGTGGAAGACCGTGCTGAGCTCGACCAGCTCCGAGGACTACGAGGACATCGTAAAGAAAGAGACCAGCAGCCTGTAGGACGGACCGGGACAACCACACACATCCTGCAGTTTGACAGCAACCGGTTCTACTGGTTCTACTAGTCACATGTAGACCTAGTCACATGTAGACCTAGACCAGTCTCTACTGGTCCTAAACCAGCCTAAACCAGTCTCAAAGTGACATAGTTGTGATGTCAGTGATGTTTAGTGTGGTTTTAACCTGATTCCAGTTCCTCTGAGAACCCTGTGATGTTGATGGTGATGTTGATGGTTTTGTGTTCTTCTAATAAATGTTCCCTACATTCAGAACCATCACTGACTCGTCTCCTCTGAACCGTGTTGACATGACTGAGCCTCTAGAGGGCGCCATTACTCCATTTACACAACATCCCAGGTGTCAGTGAAGAATAAAAACATTAGATTTAAGATGAATTCATAATGTTCCTCAACCTACACAACCAGTCAAAAGTTTGGACACGTTTATTTTGTTATTTTCATGATTATTTACGTTGTAGATTCTCACTGAAGGAATCAAAACGAAGAATGAACACATACGGACTTATGTAGTAAACAAAAAAGTGTGAAATAACTGAACTATGATTCATATATTAGAGTCCTCAGATTATCCAAACCTTTGCTGTGATTACTGCTTTACACACTCTTTACGCACTTGAGGACACATTCAGAGTTTTGGCAGTTTTCTGGACTGACTGACCTTCAGTCTAAAACTCTAAATATGAATCACATTTTCGAGTTATTTCACATTTTGTTTACTACATAATACTATATGTGTTCATTCATAGTGTTGATGCCTTCAGTGAGAATATACCATGTAAATAATCATGAAAATAAAAACAAAGAAAAACTGAGAGGGTGTGTCCAAACTTTTGACTGGTACAGTATAAACACATTATATTATATTCAGACTCCACACAGATAGACCCAGTCAGCCACAGGGCTAACCACTACTCTACTGTGAAGCTCTATATTATATTATAATATGCAGCTGGAGCAAAGAACCAGAAGTGCAATAAGCAGGAAGTGCATGTGGCATAAATAGTGTGGTGTATAATTACTATATAAGTACTTTAGAAGTAGTATGGTACAGGTTGTTTTACAGCATGTGGACAGTATTTATATTTCATTTGTTCGTTAAATGTGAGTAGACTATGAACAGGAACTATAACATAATTAACAGTGAAGGAGATGAGCAGATGATAACGTCTGCTCCTGTTGCTGTGGCAGGTGAACTGGTGTGGGTCCAGTGTGGGAGGGAGGGAGTCCTTCAGGTGTGCCAGGACCAGTCGTTTGAAGCACTTCATGACCATGGGTGTAGTCGTTGAGGCACTGCTACTATGGATGTAGCTTTAGAACATGTTGGCACAGCTGCTTGGGTGAGGGACAGGTTGAAAATGTCCGTGAAGATCCTGGTGAGCTGCTCCACCCATGCTCTGAGCAGACGTCTATCTGAATCCACCACCAGGAGAAGAAAAGACCAGAAAGATGAGGACTGAAGAAACTACAAGGACACAATGAGGCCTCCTCCATTACTGGAAGTCATGTCATGTCTGTTGAAACTCTGCCTGGAGGCACTAATATATGATAATATAATGTAATGATGAGATAATGTTTAGACCAAGATGGCTGCCAGGCTGCAGGCACACAGTTGGGGAGGTCCTGAGTGTTTGCTTAAAAAATCATCCAAAAAGCAAAGTGGACCTTGGATTGTGCTATCAACATATTCCTCTGTTGCTTGGATAACTCTCTATCTTCTGTTATGTTCAACTTGTCCAAGAAAAAGGGACACTCTAACTTTGTATCCAGCCAGATGGAGCCAGCACATGTTATTTACACGGGTACTGGACTATGGCCATGCTAGGCCACCCCCAGGTGAGCAGGAAAAGGCTGTTACAGGCAAACCACTCCTGGATGTTCTTAACCTCTTGCTGATACTTCTTTTGGCTGGTGATGTTGAACTAAACCCTGGGCCAGTACCAGCTGGGCCTTCACCTTCGCTAGCTGGGCCAACATTACTGTTAACGGGGCCTTCATCTTGGGCAGCCGGGCTAACAACATTGCTAGCTCACCCAACACCACTGCTAGCTGGGCCTCCACCTCTGATCGTTGGGCCTCCACCTCTGCTAGCTGGGTTCCCACCTCTGCTAGCCGGGCCTCCACCTCTGCTAGCTGGGCTCCCACCTCTGATCGTTGGGCCTCCACCTCTGCTAGCTGGGTTCCCACCTCTGCTAGCCGGGCCTCCACCTCTGCTAGCTGGGTTCCCACCTCTGCTAGCCGGGCCTCCACCTCTGCTAGCTGGGCCCCCACCTCTGATCGTTGGGCCTCCACCTCTGCTAGCTGGGCTCCCACCTCTGCTAGCCGGGCCTCCACCTCTGCTAGCCGGGCCTCCACCTCTGCTAGCTGGGCCCCCACCTCTGATCGTTGGGCCTCCACCTCTGCTAGCTGGGTTCCCACCTCTGCTAGCCGGGCTCCCACCTCTGCTAGCCGGGCTCCCACCTCTGCTAGCCGGGCCTCCACCTCTGCTAGCCGGGCCCCCACCTCTGATCGTTGGGCCTCCACCTCTGCTAGCTGGGTTCCCACCTCTGCTAGCCGGGCCTCCACCTCTGCTAGCTGGGCTCCCACCTCTGCTAGCCGGGCCTCCACCTCTCCTAGCTGGGCTCCCACCTCTGCTAGCCGGGCCTCCACCTCTGATCGTTGGGCCTCCACCTCTGCTAGCTGGGCCTCCACCACTACTACCTGGGCCTCCACCACTGCAAGCTGGGCCTCCACCTCTGCTAGCTGGGCCTCCACCACTACTAGCTGGGACAATACCACTGCTAGCTGGGCCTCCACCTCTGCTATCTGGGCCTCCACCACCGCTGGTTGGGCCTCCACCACCGCTAGCTGGGCCTCCACCACCGCTAGCTGGGCCTCCACCACCGCTAGCTGGGCCCCCACCACCCCTAGCTGGGCCTCCACCACTGCTACCTGGGCCAATACCACTGCTAGCTGCGCCTCCACCACTACTACCTGGGCCTCCACCTCTGCTAGCTGGGCCTCCACCACTGCTACCTGGGCCAATACCACTGCTAGCTGGGCCCCCACCACCCCTAGCTGGGCCTCCACCACTGCTACCTGGGCCAATACCACTGCTAGCTGGGCCTCCACCTTTACTATCTGGGCCTCCACCTCTGCTAGCTGGGCTTCCACCACTGCTACCTGGGCCAATACCACTGCTAGCTGGGCCTCCACCTCTGCTAGCTGGGCCTCCACCACTGCTACCTGGGCCAATACCACTGCTAGCTGGGCCTCCACCTCTGCTAGCTGGGCCTCCACCACTGCTACCTGGGCCAATACCACTGCTACCTGGGCCTCCACCTTTACTATCTGGGCCTCCACCTCTGCTAGCTGGGCTTCCACCTCTGCTAGCCGGGCCTCCACCACTGCTATCTGGGCCTCCACCTCTGCTAGCTGGGCCTCCACCACCGCTAGCTGGGCTTCCACCTTCGTTTACTGGGCCAATTGTAGGCGGAGGTCTTTTGGCTGATGTGGAAACAAGCAGTGCAAAGCCACTTGCAAACATTGCCAATAAAATAAACAAGAGGCTGCCAAATCCTGCAATATTAAAACACCGTAAATTTAGGGTGTTTCAAACCGTCAATAACTCTAAACTAATATGGGATTCAATACATAAATCAAAAGGCATTCTCTGTGCACACTTAAATATACGAAGTATTCTACCAAAAAGTGATCAGGTCCATCCCTTCTCACTGACTCTAATATTGACTTCCTCTGCCTATCCGAGACATGGCTTCGTGAATCTTCGCCCTCAGCAATACTGTCTGTACCTGGTTATAAAATTTTCAGAAAAGACAGACAGGGTTCCAAGGGAGGAGGTGTTATGATTTATGCCAAGGACACCTTTAACTGCAATGAGATATATGTCACAGATGAAAATGGATTAGAAATTCTTGGACTAACTGTTTCCTTGTCACAGCAAATGTCTTTTATTCTTATAGTTATTTATAGGCCTCCTTCTTCAAATGTGGATTTTTTTGAAAAGTTGGAAATTTTATTGAAACAACTCAATCCTGCAAAAGAGGTGATAATAATGGGTGACTTAAATGTTAATTGGAAAGTTAACAAAGTTAGGAAAAATTTGAAAAAGGTTATGGATGATATGGATATGACTCAGGTAATTAATGGCCCTACAAGAATTACAAATTTCACGAGCACCCAGATTGATTTAACTTTTACTAATAGGCCAGAAAGGATTTTGAAGTCATACAATATGCTCACAGGAATGTCTGATCACAATCTTATAATGATCACAAGAAAATTAAATAAAAAAACGCTTCAAACCCTTGGCCGCCACTGAACTCTATAGGATACCAAAACAGGAACAACAAAACTTTCAAGACTCAATCAAAGAAGTAAACTGGGACGAATTGTTCACCGGCAAAAACTTGGATATGGATTGTTCTAATATGGCTAACAAAATACAACAAATAATTACACAATTTACACGGATAATTAAATTAAAAGCTAGAAAGAACGGCCTTCCCTGGTTAAACAAATCTATTCTTAAACTCATGAAAGAACGAGACAACTCTTTGAAGTTGTCACTCAAATTAGGGCACAACAGACACCAATTTGTTTCGTTGAGAAATAGGGTAGTGAAAGAAATAAGAAAGTCTAAAGCTGACTTTTTCATTACTGCCTTGAATAGTGCAAGGGGGAATTCTAAAATAACCTGGAATTATATTAAAAAACTATTGGGTGATCCCCAAAAAAACAAAACAAAACTAATGCAAATTCAATTAAATGGATATGTCTTGACAGAACCTCAAGTGATGGCTGATGCTTTCAACAACTACTTCATTGAGTCTGTGTCAGAAATTTCTGATAAGTTCACAGTAAAACAAAGGAGGGAATACCCTGTATCGTCTGCAACGCAGTCTTTAACCTTTACAAATATTACTGAGACTAAAGTTATTGATTTAATTCGATCACTCAAACCATCAAAAGCAAAGGATGTTTTTGGAATGGATTCGAACATGCTCAAAGATCTAGGTTCAGCTCTTGCCACTCCGATTGCCTCAATCATCAATCTTTCAGCTTCATCGGGTCAATTTCCAAAGGCCTGGAAATCTGCCATTGTTACCCCTGTCTTTAAATCTGGTGACCCAACATCTCTGCATAACTACCGCCCAATAAGCATTCTTCCAGCCATTTCCAAAATCGCAGAAAAATGGGTGTCACAGCAGATTGTCCATCATTTAAACAGCAGCTCCCCCTCTCTCCATGCCATGCAGTTTGGTTTCAGATCCAAGCATTCCACTGAGATGGCTACTTGCTTCCTTATTGAGAAAATAAAAAAAATTCTCGATAAGGGTGGAGTTGTAGGGGCGGTGTTTTTGGACCTCAGGAAAGCTTTTGATACAGTAAATCACTCTGTTCTTCTAACCAAACTCTCAAAATTTAACTTCTCTCAAAACGCTGTGGGATGGATTGAATCATATCTGCATGATCGAACACAATCTGTATCTGTTAACAACTGCATATCTGACTCTCTTAGGCTAACCTCTGGAGTCCCTCAGGGATCAATATTAGGCCCCCTTTTATTTAGTCTTTATATTAATGATTTGCCCACTGTCTGTCCAGAAGCTGAATGCGTAATGTATGCAGACGATACGGTTTTCTTTGTTCATGGTCACACCAAAGACATTGTTGCCGCTCAACTCATCAAAACAATGTCCTGTGTTACAAGTTGGTTGCAGGAGTGCTGTCTACAGCTAAATGTTTCTAAAACTGTAGGCATGTATTTCACTAAAACAAACAAAGTATCACTTGACCCCGACATACATGTTAATGGAGAAAAAATACAAATTGTCAGCCAATATAAATATCTTGGGATAATAATCGATTCTGAGCTTTCCTTTAAAGCCCATATTGGCAAATTGTGTAAAAAAATCAAGTTAAATCTCGTTAATTTTTGTGCAATTCGAAATGAAATGTCTACTGAAGCCACAAAAATGTACTTGCATTCGATGATTTTCAGTCATTTCAACTACTGCCTAACTAGCTGGTCCCAGGCTGGTCAGAGCTCAAAAAAACCATTGGAAATCTTGTACAAACAAGCAATTAAAGTTATGGATAAAAAACCTAGGCACTATCATCACTGTGAAATTTTAAAAAAGTATAGTATTTTAAATTGGGACAGTCTTCACACATTTGCAGACCTAAAACTGACCTACAAAGTGCTCCATAAATTGGCTCCAGATCCTCTGGCAGAGTTCATCAGCCAAAGAAACAGCCTTGAGCGTGTCACTCGAGGCTCTGTCAGAGGTGACTGTTATATTCCTTTGCGCAGGAGCACTTTCAGTAAGTCGGCCTGGTCAGTAAGGAGTGCAAGTGTGTGGAACTCAATACCTGAGGAGATTAAACTGATCACGACATACAAGGTCTTTACAAAAAAATTGAAAACGTGGCTTATCAACACCTACAGCTGCCAACACTAAAAGATGTTGTGATGCTCTGATGTTTTGATGTTATGATAAAATGTTGTGTTGTATTTTGATTGTTTTTTTTTTTTAATTATACAGTAAGTGTTTGTATATGTATTTTGTATTATATTGTACATGTATTGTATGCTTCTTATTGCCTTTTTTCATGTGTTCTATGAAATTGCACTGTCCCTTCCTTAAATAAACAGTAATTGACTACACATCAGCATTGCTAAGCTTAACTCTTTTAGATATAAAAGAGTTAAGGAAGGAAACAGTACAGGACTGAAAGAAGTGTCCTTCTTTCAGTCCTGTACTGTTCAGATATGTGATGATTCACTGCTTTGCTTCAGCTTGCTCACTAGATAAGAGGCACCACACTCATAATTCACCTTGAAGACATCAGTTAGGGCTGGCGCCGGCCTCGGCCACACATAGAATACCACTGATACACGACAGGCCGTGCTCCTCCTATTGGTCCCGGGTGGATCCCAGATAGAATAAAACCTGTGTGCAGACTGTGTCCGGGGCTTCTCTTCTCTACCCTTAAGGTGGTTAAGTTGAAGTCTCAGCGCTGATGCTGTACTGATTCTCTGCATGTAAATAAATTGTTGATTGGAGAGAAATTGTTGGGTGCTCTATTCGTAGTTGGACTAACCTTTCCAATAGGTATAAAGAACCTGGGCTGAAGGAGAGGAATACATTTTTGACATCGTGGTTTTTGAAGTTGGATATCTACCGGCGCCGAACCACCTCAACGGGCCCGATCTTGGGCCCTTGATCGTAAGTTTCCCCCCATTTCTTCTTGCTTTAGAAGAGAATTCATGATCAGAAACTCACCGAAGCACATCTGCCGCTCCGGGCGCCGCTAGCTAGCTTCGAACTGCCGTGGGCTCCAGGACGGAGCCCTGGCGTGTAAGTCTCCTGCTCGGGATAGTCGGCACTGCTACTCTCTGGTTCTCTTGGCTCGATCTGCTGCTGTTGGCGCTCTCCTGGCGGTTCTGTTCTCTGTGTTTCAGCCATGGCCCCATCCTCCTCTCCATCCGGCTGCACTAGCTGCGCTACCCTCGCCGATAAAATCCTGGAGCTTGAGGCCCGGATCTCCACGCTCCACCAGATCCAGGAAGCTGAGAAACTGCTCGACACCATCATCTTCACCGCGCCGCAATCTGCCACTGGAAATCGCTCCTGGGACCCGGAACCCGACTCCACTGCATCCACCGGTTGCCCCGAGCCAGCTGCTACCACCCCAGCTGACCCCCCTCCACCCGCCGGGTCTGCTGCTCCTCCTCTCCCACCGTCGCCTGCTTGGCCCCCACCTTCCACCTCCAATGTCTCCTGGGCTCGGCTGGGGGCCAAACCTAAGGCTCCGTCCTGCTCCACTCCATCGCTGCAGCGCTGGTCCGGGTTTGATTCCCGCGCCAGCAACCTGAGGCGCCGCTCCATGCCGATCTTCACCCCGGCACCGCAGAGGGCTCCGGCACACCCCCCCTCCTCCCGCTCCGCTCTTTCCCCCCCAGTTTCGCCGGTGGCCACCGAGTCAGCCCGCTCAGTGGAAACCGCATCTCCTCCAGCTGCCAGCTCATCGTGCCCACCCCCGACTTCCCCTCGCCCGCTTTTCCCCCCATCCACGGTTATCGTTGGTGATTCCATAATCAGGAAGATACGCTTCTTCAACGCCACCACCCACTGCCTCCCCGGGGCCACGATCTCCGACATTCTCTCGGTTCTCCCCCGTCTGCTGCCCTCCCTGCCCCCCTCCATCCACAGAATAATTATTCACGTAGGAACAAACGACATGGCCCTTCGACAGTCTGAAGTGACCAAGAGCCGCTTCACTGATCTACTAAACTTCCTCACGCGCACTGGCAAGTCGGTCCTAATCAGCGGGCCAATTCCCACTCTCGGGCGAGGCTCCGAGTCCTTCAGCCGGCTCCTCAGCCTCCACACCTGGCTGCAGTCAGTCTGTCGGACCCACAACGTCCAGTTTATTGATAACTTTAATTTAATCTGGAACCGACATTTTACAAACCCGACGGTCTCCATCCGAACTGGCGGGGCTACCGTATGCTTGCGGACAACCTAAAACATAATGTTAATACCGGCTCCCCGCTATGACTACTCTCCCCCACGACCGCACTGGCTGCCCCGCCCACATCTGCCTCCTGCCCCCCCGTGCCACATACTCCCACCCCTTCGGGCGTATCAGCCATAGCATCCATCTGGTCCTCCTATCGTCCCCCCTCACGCACCTCCAGCAGGACAGTTAACCACGGTGTGTTAGCTCACCTAGCCCGGTCCGCTAACCCCTCCTCCTCCTCCGAGAGCTCCCCCCTAAACTTCGCGCTTCTCAATATCCGCTCACTGACCAACAAGGGACAAATCATCCTGGATATCATCACCGACAACCAGCTAGACTTTCTCTGTTTGACCGAAACCTGGCAACAGCCGAACGATTTCACGCAGCTGAACGACTCCACTCCGCATGGGTTTGTTTACCTCTCCCAGCCGCGTGGCTCCGGCCGGGGGGGAGGTCTCGCGGTAATTCACCGCGAGACCTGGAAGATCTCGCCGGTCGCCGTGCCACCTTCAAGCTCGTTTGAGGCAATGGTGTCTGTGCTGTCAGGTCCCACTCCCACCATCATCGCCACTGTTTATCGCCCTCCAAAACCGAACAGTGACTTTTTAAATGACTTTGCTGCTTTGCTCACCGACTTATCATCCATCACACCTAACTTATTAATAATGGGTGATTTCAATATTCACATAGAAAACACCAACCTTCCTCTCACCAAAGACTTCATCTCCTGTTTAGAAAGTTTTGGCTGCCAACAACACATCACTTTCCCCACTCACTCCAAAGGTCATATTCTCGACTTAATCTGCTGTTCTGCTGTCACCCCCACCGATCTCACAGCCAAGGAACTCCCCATAACTGACCACTTCCTCATATCATTTACAATCAGACTCACTCTCTCCATCTCCAAAATACCACGCCACATCTCATTCCGGAACATAAAGAATATTACCCCCGCCATTCTCACCTCCAGCATTCACTCCTCCAATCTCCTTGATATCCACAATCTATCCTCCCCCGACGATCTGGTTTCCCACTACAACACTGGACTTCAAGATATCCTCAATACCCTCGCTCCGTTAAAAACCAGATCCGTCTCCTTCACCGTCTCCGCCCCTTGGTACACCCCCGCTCTCCATCTCATGAAGGCTAAAGGTCGACAACTGGAACGCCTCTACAGGAAAACGGGTCTCACTATCCACAAGGAAATCTACACCAACCACATGTCAGCTTACAAGGACTCCATTACCAGGACTAAAACACACCACTACTCCAGGATCATCACCGCTAATCAAGGAAACCCCAAAACACTCTTCTCTCTCCTCAACAATATCACCCAACCCAAGGACTCTCTCCCCTCTCACTGCTACACAGCCTCCTTCTGCAACTCCATCATGTCATTTTTCACCGACAAAATCAAGAATATCCACCAGGACCTTGGAGCAACCCCCCATCCCAACATCTCAACCGACTGGCAGCCCCCCTCGCACCCGTTCTCCTCCTTCCACCTCCCCTCCTCTGCCGAGATCACTGAGCTCATCCAGAAATCCAAACCATCCACTTGCCCACTGGACCCCCTCCCCACACAACTTGTTAAAGCCTGCTCCCCCTCCCTGGTCCCGCTCATCTCTGCCATCACCCACTCATCCCTCACCTCTGGAATTGTCCCCGCCTCCCTTAAAACAGCTGCCATTACCCCAATCCTAAAAAAACCCGGAGCTGATTGCTCCAACTTAAATAATTTCCGCCCGATATCCAATCTCCCCTTCATCTCTAAAATCCTCGAAAGAACAGTCGCCGCCCAACTCCAATCCCACCTTTCCCACAATAACCTTTACGAACAGTTCCAGTCCGGTTTCCGCCCACTCCATAGCACCGAAACAGCACTGGTCAAAATCACCAACGATTTACTCATGGCAGCTGATTCTGGACTCCTCACCATCCTCATCCTCCTGGACCTGTCTGCAGCCTTTGACACTGTCACACCACCCTCCTCCACCGGCTATCCTCCATTGGCATCACCCATACCCCGCTGAACTGGTTTACATCCTACCTCTCTGGCCGCTCCCAATACATCCACCTCAAGTCCCTCAAATCCACCCCATCCCCCGTTACCTCTGGTGTGCCCCAGGGCTCTGTCCTGGGGCCCCTACTCTTTATCATCTACCTCCTCCCCCTTGGCAATATCTTCCGTAAATACAACATCCATTTTCACTGTTACGCCGATGATACCCAGCTCTACTTCACCACCAAACCCTCCTCCTCTCTCCCACTCACCTCCCTTACTGCCTGCATCACTGAAATAAAAAACTGGTTCACCCACAACTTCCTACAACTAAACACCAATAAAACCGAGGTCCTCCTCATCGGCACTAAATCCATCCTATCCAACAACCACAGCTTATCCCTCACCATCGACAACTCCACTGTTACACCCTCCCCCCAAGTCAAAAGCCTGGGTGTCATTCTGGACAGTACCCTATCATTTCAATCCCACATCAATAACATTACCCGGACTGCCTACTTCCATCTACGCAACATCAATCGCCTCCGCCCTTCCCTCACCCCTCACACTGCTGCCATTCTCGTCCATAGCCTTGTCACCTCCCGCCTGGACTATTGCAACTCTCTCCTCTTCTGCCTCCCTCAGAAAACCCTCCATAAACTTCAACTGGTCCAGAATTCAGCTGCCCGAATCATCACCCGTACCCCTTCCATCCACCACATCACTCCAGTCCTCCACCATCTTCACTGGCTCCCGGTCCACTTCCGCATCCAGTTTAAAATCCTCCTCTTAACATTCAAGACCATTCACAACCTCGCCCCGCCATATCTATCAGACCTCCTCCACGTCACAACTCCCCCCCGTGCCCTCAGATCCTCCTCTTCCATACTCTTATCTGTCCCCCCCCCGCCCGCCTCATCACCATGGGGAACCGAGCATTCAGCCGCTTGGCTCCCCAGCTCTGGAATTCACTACCACCTGACCTCAGGAACACAGACTCACCCACCATTTTTCAATCCCAACTCAAGACCTACCTTTTCAGAACAGCATACCCCCCTTGATCCTCATTTCCCTTTTTTATCTCTCTTATTTATTCTATTTACTCTTTTAATCTTTAATCTTTTATCTTTGTAATCTGAATGCCTCATTGTTTTATATTGTACGGTGACCTTGGGTGACAGAAAGGCGCCTCAAAATAAAATGTATTATTATTATTATTATTATTATTATTCCTCCTTCGACAAATTGGGGGCTCGTCCGGGATACCTGGAAAGGGAATAGTTACACTGGAGGAACGTCTCTTACAGCCAGCGGCCGCATTTAAATGAGAGGTAAGCAGAAAACCTTTTAAACCAATTTCTGCATGTCTTTCGAGACATTCTTTGGCTGTGAGAGTATGATCCAACAGTAGTGTTGTTTTTAAAGAGATATAAACGCAGAAAATTTGTACGGCTTAGAGATAAAAGAGAAAAGTTAAAGAGGTGGGTTTAAAGGTCCCTCATTTATACTCTCAGGCCTACACTGCCTGGGTGTCTTAATGTAAAAGCGCCCCCTCTGTGTAGTAATAAGAAAAAGGTCAGGGGGTCTGATCAGCCCTCCAGTCCAACAGTTTGAGTTATAAGTCTCCTCATTTGAGGAGGGTGGAAAATATTTTGGGTGTAAAAAGCGACTTGTAGGGATAGAAATACATTTTTACGGTACCAGGGAAAGATAAAAAGGAGTCACAGGGAAATAAGTGTATTGGTGTCTTTGTGTATTTACTGTTGTGTGTGAGATCCAGAGAGCACGCTGAAACCTAACGGTGCTAATACTAGTTCACTGTCTGTTGAAGTAGGCTATTCGAAGGGTCTGAATAAGTTCTGGTGTCGAGACTGAATCCTTACGTGATCTGTCTTTTGGGGCTGAGTACTTTGGACATAGCGTGCTGCATTTCTCAGCTGACCAGATCATGTGAAAGAGAACACAGAATGAGTCAGAACCATTAGAGCCAGGGTCATTGGGAGCCTGCTTAATGAAAGGGAGAGAAATAATAAAACGATCCTTCCCAGGGAAAAAGGCTAAAGGAGAACTTAAAGACTTTAAAAGTGGTGTAACGATATGAGAGCTGACGGGCTGTTCGGGGATTTAGGGGGCCCTCGAAAATAAAATATACCTATTGACAACTGAAATTGAAAAAGCAGGAAAGCTATCAAAGGGAAGGAAACAAAAGAAAAAGGAAAAGATAATAGAGCATATGAAACGTACACATCAGCTTCACTGGAGCTCTAGCCACATCAGCGCTCCAGTGCAAACGGTCCAAACAGAAGAAAAAGAACAGAACCAGCCCGATGTAAGTGAGACTACCATCGCAACTACCGGTGAGTCACCTGGTCTTTACCATCTCTATACACAACACTAAGGGCGCAAGCTAGTGAATCGATGCCTGAATATTTATATGCAAAAACTAGAACTACGATGGAAGAAACAGGACAGGAAAACCCTTACAACCAATAGAGACCAAATAATCCATCTGTGCAGATGCCACAAGTAAATATAACCGAAAGTATGTTTACATATGAACTAAAAACCCATGCCGGGGGAGGCTGCTAAGCAGGCCTTAAAAGAAATAAAAACAATGTTGAATACATCAAAGGAAGGCATGGAGCAGTTACAGTTTCAAAGGTTTATTGGTCACATGTTCCAAGTTAACTGTCAAAGCCAGAAAGGGACAGGCGGTGTCACTGAATGATGGGATAGAAAGGAAGAGAGAAACTCTGCTGTGGGTCAGAGCAGATGAGAAAGGAGGCATGACAGAACTAGAAGTGGAAAGGGAACGAATCACGAGACTGGAGGAGACACTGAAATTAGTGGAGGAACAAACTAAAAGAGAAATGGAGGCATTTCATGAGATAGGAGGGAGGTCATAACTGGGTTCAGTGAAAGCCTTTTGTGAGTTAGATTCAGGCAGCGAAGCATTCACATTCACTCATGAGTTTTAATGCAGCAGCAACACCCAGTAAATGTGTTTGCTCGAGATGTGATCACAGAAATGGGAGCTACAGTCGTCTGTTCTCAGACGACTGTAGCCTGGGAGGTCAGTCCGTCATGCAAATGTTATAAACTGAAGCACCATGGCCTAATTAAGTGTGAGTTAGAGAAGGTAGAGAAGAGCAGAACACATGGCAGAGAAAATACTGAGTCAGAATTGGCCAGTAAACTCCTCGAAAAGATACCTGATAAAGTTTGGGCTACGGGACCTTATGATGTGGGACACTGTACAAGCATGCCTCCTATAAGACTGCAAATGAAGACACCTGAGGTAACAATCAGCCTCAATACAAACTATCCCCTGAAAAAGTAAATGGTATCAGGCCTTCTAAAATCTGGAGTACTGATAACTTACAAATCTGATTTTAAAACTCCAATTTCTCCCGTGGCTAAACCATGGAAGGCGGACCACAGGTTGGTGCACGATCTGAGAAAATAAATAAATAAATGCAGGACTGAAGGCCACACATTTTGAAACACCAAATCCTTACACGATGCTTTCTAATCTGGTTTTCTGTGATGAATCTCTCCAACGCATTTTTTATTTTTATTTTTCTGCATCCCCATAGCACCAGAGTGTAGACACCTGTTTGCGTTTACATTTAAAGGGAAACAATACACATACACTGAGACTGAAAACTCATTACTAATGCAGGTCACAGCATCTCAAAGCAAACTTAACATGGACCAAAGAAGCAGAGGAGGCCTTTATTACTAAAACAGCAGCTAGCACAGGCCAGTGAACTCTCCGCTCCTGATTTGGGTAAAATGTTTGAATTAGATGTAAAAGAGAAAGAGGGTTTTGTGAGCTCTGTACTGTGGCAGCCCGGAGCTCAAGGGAGGAGAGTGTTATGCTATTATAGCACTAAACTAGAACCAGTGGAAAAAGACCATCCTACCTGTACCAGAGCACTATGTGCTATAAGCACTGAAAGGGACAGCTCACATCACAAGGAGACAGGACATTACAGTACACACAAACCATGCAGTAACAAGCTACATCTCAAGCCAAAGGTTTACCTTAAGTCAACAAAGAACCAACAGAATGCAGGAAATAACCCGAGCCTGTGAACTGAGCGAAGGGAAAGAGGTTAATATCTACACTGACTCTGCTTATGCTGTGACCTAAAACAATGGATAAGAACAGATGTCCTCACTAGTACTGGTAAACCTGTGAAACACATGAATCAGCTGATAAAACTGCAAGAAGCTCTCTCCAAGCCCCGTAAGGCAGATATCATAAAATGTACAGGACACCAAACAGGGACAGGTATGATAGCATTAGGTAACAATGCTGCAGACGCAGCAGCTAAACAGGCTATGAAGAAAAAACCAGTAGAACCTTACAAATGACATTAAAAGAAGTGACTGATGAAAAGAATGAAACCATGCAACAAACAGTAACTTGTGAAGTGTTGAGCAGAATGAAGCAGCCCCCCATGAAAAACAGGCATGGGTTGAAAAAGGTGCCACTAAATGTAAAACAACAGGCACATGGAGGTCACATGATGGGAGAAGTGTAGCCTCCTCTACCTTACTGATGATGTAATGTGAAGAAGGACACAAACGGGGACATCAATCAGGAAGAAGACTTACTGAGATGATAGGACAAACATGGTGGCATCCCTATCCATCAGAAGTGTGTAAATATTTTGTAGATACTTGTTCCAGTTGCTCTAAGTTTAATCCGAGAGCGACTCTTAAGACGGGGATGGAAGCATTCCCTGTCCCAAACAGACCATGACAGGAAGTGACTTCACTGACATGGGGATGAATCAAAGAGTAAAGGTTGTAGATATTTGCTTGTTTGTGTTGATACTTTTATTCTATGGGTGAAAACAAAACTCCCCAAAACTGAAACGGCTCAAGAAGTTATAAACTGGTTAATTTATGACTTGATATATCTATGGTGTCCCTGAATGTATTCATTCTGATAATGGGACTCATTTTACAGCGGAGACCTTGAAAGAAGATGAAAAATACTTTGGGATCCAGCAGCGCTTTGGGTCTGCCTACCACCCAGCATCACAGGGGCTGGTAGAGAGAACTAATCAGTTAATTAAACAACAACTGGCTAAAATATGTGATGCAACAAAAATCTGAGGGGATAAAAGAGGGAGAGTGGATCTACAGAAAGAAACCTTAGAGAAATCAGAAAGCACCTAAGAGATATAGACAAGAAACAGAGGAAGAACAAAATGTTGACCTTTGGGTCGTGGCCTACGCTGGACTGTTTGCAGCAGGTCTGTTAATCGTCCTGTAATTATTATGGCAGAATATAATAGATAAGTTACAAACTCAGTCAAGTGATGTGTTACCAAATATAACCATTACACGTGGAACAAATATCTCAACAGGGGGACTCAACATGTGATTGTTATGATTGATTATTCAATTGTTGATACTGGCTGACAGAGGAGGTGTTTGTAACATGTTAGGAGAAATGCACTGTATGTTTTGTAGTGGAAATGTTCTGAGTGCTGGTTAGCATGACACAATGTTGATGAAATGAATGACCTTAGTAACAGATAATGTTATTTGGAGGCGGTGTCTCTGTGCCCCGTTCGCTCCTATAGTGGAGAAATTCTTAAGGACTGATTGTCATACTTTTGCTCACACAAGACAAAACATGTCGGCACCAGCTCAGCCGTCTCTGTGATGACCTTCTCAATGTCCCATTGTTGTTGTGAAGGCTCATAGATATGAAACATCATACGAGAGGAACAAGACCCAATGGATGGAAAGTTACTGGACCATATGCAAATTGACAACGTCTAGTTTGAAGGATAAAATATCTTGTAAGACCCAAACTGGGCGGAGAGAGTCCTCTGAGCATTGTTATACCTGTGGCCCCTGACGGATCTCTGACTCAACCCTGAGAGGCCTCTCAAATGAATTAAAATAACATTCTGGGGTCTCTGATCCCCTAATTGGCCTGTTTGATAAATTCTTAGGAAAATGGGGCAACTTAGTAGCTAGTGTGGCCACATCCTTAGCCACTGTCTTCGTTGTGTTTGTCTTGTGTGGCTGTTGTTGCATTCCTTGTATCAGGGCACTCATCGTGTGATGTATCAACAAGGCGCTGGGGAATGTGGAGTTAAAAGGAGCGCCTCCAGTTTATCAGATGAACCTATTGGAGGGTGTGCCTCTGATCTATTCGAACGATCCAGGATCTGACGAGGAGGAGTCTGACATGGAAGATGGTGTCTGAGTTAGGGTCTACAATAACTGATCTCACAATGTTAGAATAGTATTTTGCTCTGCCGCTTGCTTTTCTGCTTTAGGTTTATATATATATATATATATATATATGTATCCATTTTATATATATAGCCAATGTTAGTTGATTGTCCAGGCTGTTACATACACAACCTGAGTCTACCGGAGAGATGGCAACGTGTCTGGGGGAGCACGTTCACGTGAGCGCTGGAAGGAGGCTCAGGTTACACATATAGGTTACTCTGCATCCATACACCTGTTTCTATGATTTTATGTGACAGGCCAGGATAAGGGGTGGCGTGTCCTTTAGGCACGCCACCAGGGGGATTTGTTAGATATAAAAGAGTTAAGGAAGGAAACAGTACAAGAAGGAAAGAAGTGTTCTTCTTTCCTTCTTGTACTGTTCAGATATGTGATGATTCACTGCTTCGCTTCAGCTTGCTCACTAGATAAGAGGCACCACACTCATAATTCACCTTGAAGACATCAGTTAGGGCTGGCGCCAACCTCGGCCACACATAGAAAACCACTGATACACGACAGGCCGCGCTCCTCCTATTGGTCCCGGGTGGAGCCCAGATAGAATAAAACCTGTGTGCAGACTGTGTCAGGGGCTTCTCTTCTCTACCCTTAAGGTGGTTAAGTTGAAGTCTCAGCGCTGATGCTGTACCAATTCTCTGTGTGTCAAATAAATTGTTGAGTTGGAGAGAAGTTGTTGGGTGCTCTATTCGTAGTTGGACTAACCTTTCCAATAGGTATAAAGAACCTGGGCTGAAGGAGAGGAATACATTCCTCCTTCAACAACTGCTAAGCTAACAGCACTGCTGAGCCAGCTGAGTTCTGTCTCCACCCAGTGGACTGTAGCTGTAGCAGCAGTAGCAGCTTAGTTTGTGTTTCTTCTCAACAATGAAGTTGTAAAGGAGCTTCCTGTTTACATTTTGTTGATCATAAAGTTTTACAAGCTGATGGATTATGTTACGCTGCAGGTCAGAGTCCTTTAAAGGTGACTTATCAGAGCAGATGAAAAGAAGAACAATCAGCCGCTGATCAGACTGTGTCAGACCTCAGCAGCTCCTTCAGCAGCAGACTGCTGCATCCACGCTGCAAGAAGGAACGCTACCACAGGATCTTCATTCCAGCTGCCATCAGGCTGAACAACACCAGCCTGAGTCTATAAGAAAATAAATCTGATTTTTTTTAATTTATTTTTTGCAGAAACCACTACCTCACCATCTTCTAGCTTTTTCAAAGTTCAAGCAATTATTTACTTGTAAAGTTTATTCCACCACCACACTGTATGTCCTTATAGTTCTAGTTTGGTGACTTATCAGAGCAGATGAAAAGAAGAACAATCAGAGTCTGATCAGACTCCTGGATCCAGACTCTGACCAACATGGACCGACAGCTACTACTCGTCTTCACTCTGGGTGAGAAATCAGACGTCCATTAATCTCTACTCGTTGGTGTTCCTAATGAACTGACATCATATTTTAGTCTCTTTGATCCTTACTGGAGTATTGTTAGTTCATGCTCCCCTCAGGATGAACCCTAATATCTGTGTAATATATAATGTACACAGTGTTAGCTTGTTATCATACTAAACACTTACTTCATGGTTGCTAGCATTAGCATGTTAGCATTGCCAGTCTAATTGTAACATTGATGTTTCCCCACAGTTGTACTGTTGTCTACAACAAATCAACAAGTTCTTAGTACTGCTACTACTGCTGCTCCAGATACTACTGCTACACCAGGTACGAGTGCTCCTCAAGATACTGCACCTAGTACCACTTCTCCAGAAAGTACTGCATCTCCAGGTAGTACTCCTACTATCACTGCTCCAGGTACTACAGCTGCTCCAAATACTACTCCTACTGCCCCAATTTCTCCAGAAAATACTGTTTACTCAGAAACTTCTGCTGCTCTAGAAACTACTACTGCTCCAAGTACTACTCCTACTACCACTGCTACACAAAGAACTCCTACTGCCACTGCTCCACGACCTACTATTACTCCAGGTAGTCCTCTTACTACCACTGCTCAAAAAAGTACTACTGCACTAGCTACTACTACTACTGCCACTGACTCAGAAACTACGGCTGCTCCAGGAACAACTACTGCTCCAAGTACTACTCCGACTACCACTGCTCCAGAAAGTAATACTAATCCAGGTACTCGTCTTACTACCACTGCTCAAGAAAGTACTCATGCTCCAGGTACTACTACTATTACCACTTCTCCAGATACTACTACTACTCGAGCTATTCCTCCTACTACCACTGCTCCAGAAAGCACTGGTGCTCAAGGTACTACTCCTACCACGACTACGACAGAAACTACTACTGCTCCAGGTACTACTCCTCCTACAACTGCTCCAGAAACTACTACTGCTCCAAGTACTACTGCTCTTACCACCACTCCACATACTACTGCTTCCCCAGGTACAATTCATACACCCAATGCTGCGGAAACTACCACTGCTCCAGAAACTACTATCATTCTAACTACTACTCCTACTACCACTACTACCACTCCTACAGAAACTACAACTGCTCCAGAAACTACTGCTGCTCCAGGTACGACTGCTACTACCACTGCTCAACAAATGACTACTGCTCCAGGTACTCCTCCTCCTACCACTGCTCCAAGTACTACTCCTACTACAACTGCTACAGAAACTACTACTACTCCAGCTATTCCTCCTACTACCACTGCTTCAGAAAGCACTGGTGCTTCAGGTACCACTCCTACTGCCACCGACCCAGAAACTACTGCTGCTCCAGAAACAACCACTGCTCCAAGTACTACTCCTAATACCACTGCTCCAGAAACTACTACTACTCCAGCTATTCCTCCTACTACCACTGCTCAAGAAAGTTCTGATACTCCAGAAACAACCAGTTCTCCAGAAACTACGACAGCTCCAGGTACTACTCCTACTACCACTGCTCCAGAAACAACCAGTTCTCCAGAAACTACTCCAGGTAGTCCTCTTACTACCACTGCTGAAGAAAGCACTGATACTCCAGAAAGTACTACTGCTCCAAGTACAACTCCTACTGCCACTGCTCCAGAAACTACCACTGCTCCAAAAACTACCACTGCTCCAGAAATTACTACAGCTCCAAGTAGTACTCCTACTGCCACTGACCCAGAAACTACTGCTGCTCCAGAAACAACTACTGCTCCAAGTAATACTCCTGCTACCACTGCTCCAGAAACTACTACTGCTCAGAGTACTATTTCTACAACCACTGATCTAGAAAGTACTGCTGCTACAGGAACTACTCCTACTACCACTGCTCCAGAAAGTACTGCTGCTCCAGAAACAACCAGTGCTCCAGAAACTACGACAGCTCCAGGTACTACTCCTACTACCACTGCTTCACAAACTACTACTACTCCAGGTAGTCCTCTTACTACCACTGCTCAAGAAAGTACTGATGCTCCACAAAGTACAACTGCTCCAAGTACAACTCCTACTACCACTGCTCCAGAAACCACTACTGCTCTAGAAACTACCACTGCTCCAGAAACTACTATGGCTCTAGGTACCACTCCTACTGCCACCGACCCAGAAACTACTACTGCTCCAGAAACAACTACTGCTCCAGGTACCACTGCTACTACCACTGCTCCACAAATGACTACTGCTCCAGGTACTCCTCCTCCTACCACTGCTCCAAGTACTACTCCCACTACAACTGCTACAGAAACTACTACTACTACTCCAGCTATTCCTCCTACTACCACTGATTCAGAAAGCACTGGTGCTCCAGGTACCAGTCCTACTGCCACCGATCCAGAAACTACTGCTGCTCCAGAAACAACTACTGCTCCAAGTACTACTCCTACCACTGCTCCAAGTACTACTCCTAATACCACTGCTCCAGAAACTACTACTACTCCAGCTATTCCTCCTACTACCACTGCTCCAGAAAGTACTGCTGCTCCAGAAACAACCAGTTCTCCAGAAACTACGACAGCTCCAGGTACTACTCCTACTACCACTGCTTCACAAACTACTTCTACTCCAGGTAGTCCTCTTACTACCACTGCTCAAAAAATTACTGATACTCCAGAAAGTACTACTGCTCCAAGTACAACTCCTACTGTCACTGCTCCAGAAACTACCACTGCTCCAGAAACAACTACTGCTCCAAGTATTACTCCTGCTACAACTGCTCCAGAAACTACTACTGCTCAGAGTACTATTCCTACAACCACTGATCTAGAAAGTACTGCTGCTACAGGAACTACTCCTACTACCACTGCTCCAGAAAGTACTGCTGCTCCAGAAACAACCAGTTCTCCAGAAACTACGACAGATCCAGGTACTACTCCTACTACCACTGCTTCACAAACTACTACTACTCCAGGTAGTCCTCTTACTACCACTGCTCAAGAAAGTACTGATGCACCACAAAGTACAACTGCTCCAAGTACAAATCCTACTGCCACTGCTCCAGAAACCACTACTGCTCTAGAAACTACCACTGCTCCAGAAACTACTATGGCTCCAGGTACTACTCCCACTACCACTTATCCAGAAACTACTGCTGCTCCAAGTACTACTCCTATTACTAGTGCCCCAGAAACTACTGCTGCTCCAAGTACTACTCCTATTACTAGTGCCCCAGAAACTACTACTGCTCCAAGTACTACTCCTACTACCACTGCCATAGAAAGTACTGCACCTCCAGAAACTACCACTGGTCCAAGTACTACTACTCCTACCACTGCTCCAAGTACTACTCCTAACACCACTGCTCCAGAACCTACTACTACTCCAGCTATTCCTCCTACTACCACTGCTCCAGAAACTACTGCTGCTCCAGAAACTACTGCTGCTCCAAGTACTACTCCTACAGCCGGTGCTCCAGAAACTACCAGTGCTGCAGAAAATACTACTGCTCCAGGTACTGCTCCTACTACCACTGCTTCAGAAACCACTGCTGCTCCAGATACGACTGCTACTCCAGGTAATACTACTGCTCCAGATAGTACTGCTACTTCTGAACTAACCACTACTCTAAGCACAACTTCTCCTACCACTGCTCCGGAAACTACTATTATTCTAAGTACTACTCCTACTATCACTGTTACAGTAACTACTGCTGCTCCAGCGACTACTCCTACTGCCACTGCTGCAGAAACTAGTACTGCTACAAGTACTACTACTAGTAACAGTTCCCCAGTAACTACTGCCGCTCCAGGTATGACTACTGTTCCAGAAAATACTTCTGCCACTACTGTCATCCCTACTACCAACACTGGGGACCCTACTACCACTGTCACCCTTACTACCACCACAGTTGGTTCTACTGCCATCGCTGTCACCCCTACTGCCACCATTATTGCCCCTACCACCACCACCCCTACTACAACTGCTGTTGTTTCTATTACCATCCCTACTACTACTCTTACTACCACCCCTACCACCACCAGTACCATCCGTACTACCACCCCTACCACCCCTACTACCATAAGTACCACCTCTGCTACAACCTCTACCAGCAATACCATTCCTACTATTACCCTTACTACCACCACTACCACCCCTATTATCCCCACTACCATACCTACTACCACTTCTAACACCACCACTACTACCCCTACGACGACCACTACCACTACGACCAACCCCACTACCACCAGTACCACATCTGCTATCACCAATACCACCACTACCACCCGTACTACCACCACTACTACCTCTCCTGCCACCAGTACCACCTCTGCTAACACCCCTACCACCACTACCACAAGTACTACCTCTGCTACAAGCCCTACCACCTCTACCATTCGTACTACCATCCCTAGTACTACCCTTACTACCACCACTCCCACTCCTAATACCATCAGTAGCATCTCTGCTACCACTACTCCCACCACTACAACCCCTACTACCATAACCGCCACTCCTATTACCACTACTAGTACCACCACTACCATCCCTGCTACCACTAATGCTACCTCCACTACCATCCCTACTACCACGACGACCACCACGCCTACTACAACCCCTACTACCACTACCCCAACTACCATGCCTACTACCACCACTACCACCCCCTCTACTACCAACACTACAACCACAAGTACCACCTCTGCTACAACCCCTACCTCCCCTACTACCATCCCTACTACTACCCTTACTACCACCAGTACCACCCCTACTACCACCCCTACCACCTCTCTTACCATCTCTACTACCACAAGTACCACCTCTGCTACAACCTCTACCAGCACTACCATTCCTACTACTCCCCTTACTACCACCACTACCAGCCATACCATCCCTAGTACAACCAACACCACCCCTATTATCACCACTACTGCACCTACTACTACTTCTAACACCACCACTACTACCCCTACGACCACCCCCACTACCACCAGTACCACCTCTGCTATCACCAATACCACCACTACCTCCCCTACTACCACCACTACCACCTCTGCTACTACCCCTACAACCACTACCATCCCTACTACCACCAGTACTACCACCACTACCACCTCTCCTACCACCAGTACCACCTCTGCTAACACCCCTACCACCACTACTACCACTAGTACCACCTCTGCGACCACCCCTACAACCAATACTACCACAAGTACTACCTCTGCTACAAACCCTACCACCACTACCATTCGTGCTACCATCCCTAGTTCTAACCTTACTACCACCCCTACTACCACCACTACTACTACCACTACCACCCCTACTACCACTACTACCATCCCTACTGCCACCATTACCACCACCCCAACTAACACGCCTACTACCACCACTACCACCACCCCAACTACCACCCCTACTACCACCACTACCACCACCCCCACTACCACCACTACCACCACCACTACGACGACTACCACCCCTACTACCACCCCTTCTACCATCCCTATGACCCCCACTACCACCACCCCAACTACAACCCCTAACACCACCCCTACTACCACCGAAACTACAACCCCTACTACCACCCCTTCTATCATCCCTACCACCACCTCTATTACCACCGCTACCACCCCCAACACCACCCCTACTACCACCGCTACCACCCCTACTACCACCCCTTCTATCATCCCTACTACCAACCCTACCACCACCCCTACCACCACCCCTACTACCACGCCTGCTACCACTACCACTCCCCCTACCACCATGCCTACCACCACCCCTACCACCACCCCCACTACCACCCCCACTACCACCCCTACCACCACCCCCACTACCACCCCTACGACCACCCTCACCACAACTGCTACTACCACCCCTACTACGACCACTACCACCACTACTACCACTACTACTACCACTACCACCCCCACTACCACCACTCCCACCCCTACCACCTCTATGAATTGTAATTTTGGAGTATCACAGGGTGGTGTCTGTGTCTGTCCTGATGACTATAGTGGACCAACATGCTCAGTAGGTAAGTACAAAACTGGACCAATCACACCTTTAGACCTCCACCTGTCAATCAAACTGATCAGCTGTGACTGAACTCCTAGAAAACTTCTGCAGAAAACAGGAGATCGAGGGCTTCACCTTCCCACAAACGCCCATCGGCTGGTTCGCATACTCAGTGGAAACCTGTCCCAGTGGAACAAGTGGTAAGCTTCCTCCTGTCCCTTCTTTACATCTCCATCTCAGTCCATCCTCCATACTTCAGGTCTGTTTGTCGTCCACTCAGCTGGTAAACCAAAGGCCTCCACCAGATGTATGAACACCACTGGATCAGCTGCTTTTGAGAAACTACAGAAGCTCAACTGCAGCCAGACGCTCAGCGACATAGAGCAAAGTGTGAGAGCTGCTGGTCATTCTTTAGAAGATCCTGATGCCTGGATCGTCACCATCATCCAGTCTGACTTCCTGTCAGGTCCACTAATTAAAGCTCTTTGGTTCCTCAGCTCGATGGTGGAGCTGATTTAGAGAGCCTGGCCTCCAGCACTCAGATTCTGACGTCCGACCCTGAAGAACTGACACCTGAAAGTGTAACGACAGCAGTTCAGATTGCAGACACTCTGCTGAAATCTGAGAACATCACAGAGGTAAAAACACAAAAACTCAAAAGGTCTGACAACGTTAGGGTCTGAGTCTGAACTATTGTCTGTGTTGCAGAGCGTCAGGGTGGCTGCAGTGGCGACAGTCAGTCAGCTGCTGGACGCCAAGCCGGTAAACACGACCTCCAGCCTGAGGTAACCAGCACACCTTTCTATGAGTCTGTTTGTCTCAGAGCCTCAGGCCGGCCTCAAGCACACGGCCCTGCTCCAGGTTTCTTCTTCTTAAAGGTTTCCTTGCACCGTCGTCTTAGTGCAGCTCTGGAGGTTTCTGGTTCTGGAAATAGCATCAGTACGCTAGCATCAGTACGCTAGCATCAGTACACTAGCATCAGTGTGCTAGCATCCGTATGCTAGCACCAGTATGCTAGCATCAGTACACTAGCATCAGTACGCTAGCATCAGTACGCTAGCATCAGTACACTAGCATCAGTGTGCTAGCATCAGTATGCTAGCATCAGTATGCTAGCATCAGTATGCTAGCAAAGGCGACACTAACAGGCAGATAAGTGGGTTTAACCTTCTGACTGGCTGAGTGTTTAACCGTCATATTTCCTCTGGTCAGCCTGACAAAGACTCTGGACGACCTCTCAGTGAATCTCGACTCGTCTCAGCTGGTCCAACCAAACCTGGTGGTGCAGTCGGCCCAGGTTCCTGCTGGTTACACCCAGGGAGTCCAGTTCACCTCGCTGTCAGGTTAGCAGGACTGTTGATGAGTTCATGAACGGTAATGAAGGAGCAGTTTGTGATTTCCTCTTATCGTGCTACATTCAGGGAAATCTGGAAGTTTTGTGCCTGAGAGAATCAAGTTGGACACCAACGCGTCAGAGATCAAGGTGGAAGACAGATTCATAGCCGATGCCCTGATTCACATACGGTTCTCTGAAGGTGAGTTTCCTGCTCAGAGATTTAACTTCATTGTTTTGATGAACTGATTATTGGATTGTTCTCACTTCCTGTCCGTCCTCTGGTCTCAGGGGCAAGTGTCCGTCAGAATCAGTCCAGCGTCTCTCTGGGTTTCGTCCTCTACCAGAACGACAACTTCTTCCAGTCAAAAGTCTACAAGAGGGACAAGGCCACCATCAGGGTCCTGTCTGGCACTGTCAAGGGTTGGGAGCGTGAAGTGGTGGCACCACGAGTGGAGATGAGGTTCAGACCGACGGTGAGTTCAAATCCAACAATGAACCAGTCTGAGTTTTACTGTAACTGGTTCTACTGGTCTGCCTTAGACCTAAACCTGTCTGTACCAGTCTTAACTGGTCCTCACGGATGTTTACTGGTGTCCTAACGTAGTGTCCTAACGTAGTGACGAAGTGACTCAGTCGTGGCACCAGTGAGACTTTTTGCCTTTGATTGTGAAGGTGTGGATCTGGACAGAAAGATGAATGAATGACTAACCTCTGGTCCCCTCGCTGCAGCTGATCAACGGGAAGACTCTGCATGACTTCTCCTGTGTTTTCTGGGACTACGGCCTCGAGGACTGGAGCACCTACGGCTGCTGGAAAGGAAGCGTTTCAGACGGAATGATGACATGTTTCTGCAACCACACCACCAACTTTGCTGCTCTCTGGGTGAGTATCTGTAAAGCTGAACTAAAGCAGTTGCCAGACGTCTGACGGTGTTTGTGTTTCAGTCTTTCAAAGAGGACTACGACTACGCCGAAGCCCTGGACATCATCTCCATCGTGGGACTTTCTTTTTCCATCCTGGGTCTGGTTGTGACAATCATTCACCACCTCACAGAAAGGTTTGACTCCACTGGTTCTGTGTTGGGACTCATCTGAACATCTTAACCTGAGTGTGCTTTGCTCTGCAGCTTTCAGAGGAAGCCTAATGGTCGTCAGAACAACCCGAACTCAAAGATGGCCCGGCTGAGTATCTGTGTCTGTCTGCTGGCCTTCATCATCACCTTCCTCTCCGGGGCGCAGAACTTGCCGAGCGAGCCTGACCTTCAGACCAACTCCATGTTGAAATCAGACGAGTATGTGGAGGCAGAGCGGGGCTCGTGCACGGTGGTGACGGCTCTACTGCACTTCTTCCTGTTTGCCACCTTCATGTGGAACAGCATCTACGGCACTCAGCTGGTGCTGCTGATCAGGACGATGCGCCGCAGTCTGCCGTCATACTGGACGCCGCTGAGCCTGGTGGTGGGATTCGGTACGACACCCTGGACGTCTTCATATTTAATATTTGTAAAAAATCATTTTATTTACTTCCTGTTTCCTGTCAGGAGTCCCAGCTGTCTTCATGGCGGTCACCCTGGGAGCAACCTACAGGATGGACAACCCTCTGGACTACAGACAGGAGGAATTGTAGGTCTTTACTTGTTCTAAACCAGTCTTAACCAGTCCTAAACTAGTCCTAACCAGTGTTAACCAGTCCTCATTGGTCCTAAGTTACCGTTCTTTACTGGTCCTAAACCAGTCTTAACCAGTCTTCCAACCACTACTGACTCATGTGCTCATGTTGTGATCATGTGACCTTTCTGTTTGCAGCTGCTGGCTCGCAGCTCTGGACAAAAACAAACAATTTGACTTTGGGAAGCCGATGTTCTGGGGCTTCGTGGTCCCGCTCGCCGTGATCCTGATCTACAACACGGTGCTGCTGGTCCTGGTCTCACTGACCACCTGCAGGGTGGACTACAAGCTCACCAGGTAACACCATCAGCTCCACCCACTGATTCTTCACATGTGAGCATGTATGAACCTTTGTGACCTCTCAGCACCAGGCGCCAGTCTCAGAGGGACAAGTTCTTGATCAGTTTCTCTCTGGCGGTGATGCTTGGTCTGTCCTGGGCTCTGGGTTACCTGGTCCTGGTTACCACAGACCCCACCGCCCACCTGGTCTTCAGCATCTTCTTCTGCATCTGCACCACCACACAAGTAAGTCTGCTCCTTCTTCTTCTTTCCAGGAAGAGTTGGTGGCTCCCACGTTAAGAATCACCTTCCTCCTCGTCTGTTTCAGGGTTTTCAGATTTTCATCCTGTTCACGGCCAGAACGTCGACCTTCAGAGCCGCCGTGTTGCGTTCCTTATCACCGCATCTCCTCAGTCAGGAGCTCGTTCAACAACATGTGGAAGACCTTGCTGAGCTCGACCAGCTCCGAGGACTACGAGGACATCAAAAAGAAAGAGACCAGCAGCCTGTAGGACGGACCGGGACAACAAGACACATCCTGCAGTTTGACAGCAACCGGTTCTACTGGTCCTACTACTCACATGTAGACCTAGACCAATCTCTGCTGGTCCTAAACCAGTATCTACACGTCCTAAACCAGCCTCTACTGGTCCTAAAGCAGTCTCTACAGTCCTCAACCAGCCTAAACCAGTCTCTACCGGTCATAAACCAGTCTAAACCAGTCTCAAATGACGTAGTTGTGATGTCAGTGATGTCTAGCTTGGTTTTAACCAAAGTTATAACAGTTTTCTCATTTTAGTTTAGTTTTTATTTCATTTTATCTTTTCCCTCCAATTCAGTTTTAATTAGTTTTTATGTGGTTTGCTAGATTTTATATTTCCAAAAACGCTCAGTTTTAGTTTAGCTTTTATTCGTTTAGTGTTAGGTTTAGGACTCACAGAGGCTAGCTTGTTTTGGTACTTGACATTAGCCTCACATATTTTGTCATGGTCTGTCTCCACTACAAGACACTTGCTTTTATCTTTTGCGTTGTCATATTAAAAAAACAAAAAAAAAGGCTCAGGACTTTGCTGCTTTCTCGCAGCTTTGCTGCAACCGACAAGGTGATGCCAGGTGACAAACGGACCGTGATGGTGCAGTAAGGTGCTGCTGCCAGAGCAGAATAAATCAACCAATTGAGGCTTATAGTTAAAGTGAAAGAGATGAAAACGAAGGGAATATTATCTGTAA